>CM035171.1:35626179-35911382 GCA_020205615.1 Panax quinquefolius | reverse complement strand
TTCATATCAACTTGCTTACTTTGCAAAAAAAAAATCACATATTACCCTTAACTTTAAACTTTTATCAATTTAACAATTTACCAAAATAGAAAAATTGAATACTTTTATTTCATAAAATTTGGGGTCTCATAAAAACAATAAGAATGGACATTTCAAGAAGAGGAGATTCAACAATGATGGAAAGACGCCAGCACCAACACCCGTTGTTAAGAAAGGAGAACGACCACCTATCATATGTTTGAAATGAGGAGGGGAAGGACACATCACTCCAAACTATGCGATGCCGTCCAAAGCATGTTATAATTGTGGAAGAGAAGGTCACTTAGCCCAATTTTATCGTTCACCGAAGACAAGTTCAGCTAGGATGGAGGCACCAAAGGTCATTCCAGAAAAGTCAAAGCTCAGTGGTAAGTGGAGAGCGTTTGTTGTGACCTCATGAGAGCGAGGAACCCGAATGAGGTCATCACGGGTAAGCTTATCATAAACTCTAGCGAAGTCTTTACTTTATTTGATACCGGTTCTACCCATTCTTTTATTTCTCCTACTTGCGCTCAACAATTAAATTTGACTCCAGAGAAATTAGACTTTGACTTATCTGTGGAAACTCTGTTGGGAGAAACCTTCATTACTTCCACTGTTTATAAGTCTTGTTTGGTTCAAATCGGTACCTTCACATTACCTGTCGATCTTATTTCATTGAAAATACTTGCATTTGACGTGATTCTAGGGATTGATTGGTTAACTACTCATCATGCAAAAATTGATTATTTTCGTAAGGTTGTTAGCTTTCATATTCTTAATCAACCTATTATGCGAATTCAAGCGACAAAACCATTAAAATCAATCATGGTCATCTTAAGCCATAAAGCTATTCGTTTATTGAAAAATGGATGTCAAGCTTTCTTAGCTCATGTCACGGATCTAAACAAAAATACGTCAGTTTTGAATGATATTTCTATTGTTAATAAATTTCCTGACGTATTCCCTGAAGAACTACCTGGCCTACCCCCAGATTGTGAAATTGAATTTTGTATCGACCTTGAACTCGGTACAAAACCCATTTCCAAAGCCCCATATTGAATGGCTCCTATTGAACTTCAGGAGTTAACGACCCAACTGAAAGAATTATTAGACATTGGCTTTATTCGTCCTAGTACTTCTCCTTGGGGTGCTCCTGTTCTATTTTTGAAGAAGAAAGATGGGAGTATGCAACTTTGTATTGATTATCGGGAGTTGAATCATGTCACCATCAAAAATAGTTATCCATTGCCATATATTGATGACCTGTTTGACCAGTTGCAAGGAGCCAAATTCTTTTCAAAGATTGATCTTCGTTCCGGATATCACCAATTGAAGATTAGAACCGATGACATTCCAAAGACGACTTTCAGAACTCGGTACGGGCATTATGAATTCCTAGTAATGTCCTTTAGATTGCCTAATGTTCCTACTGCCTTTATGGATATGATGAACCGAGTATTCAAGGAATATTTGGATCACTTTGTGTTCGTCTTTATTGATGACATCATTATTTATTCCAAAAGCTGTGAAGATCATGAGCAACACTTGAGGATGACACTCCAAAAGCTTCGTGAATTCAAGCTTTATGACAAGTTGAAGAAATGCGAGTTCTGGCTAGAGGAAGTAGCATTCCTTGGGCACGTAGTATCAAGTCATGGAATATCTGTTGACCCGGCAAAGATTGAAGCTATTCAAAAGTCGGGAGCAACCTAAATCGATGGACCAAGTCGTAGCTTTCTCGGTTTAGCTGGTTATTATAGGAGATTCATGGAAGGATTTTCTCGAATAGCTACTCCATTAACTTAGCTGACTCAAAAAGATACAAAGTACGGTTGGAGCGAAGAATGTGAGAAGAGTTTTCAAGAACTCAAGAGGAGACTCATTTCAGCACCTATTCTGACAATACCATCTGGCTCAGAGGGATTTGTTATCTACATTGATGCTTTGGGCAAAGGGTTGGGATGTGTTCTCATGCAACATGGGAAAGTCATAGACTATGCCTCGCGACAACTCAAAGAATATGAGAGGAATTATCCTACTCATGACCTAGAGTTAGCAGTTGTTGTCTTCGCACTTAAAATTTGGAGGCATTACTTGTATGGGGAGAAGGTGGAGATCTTTACGGATCATAAAAGCCTCAAATATTTCTTCACTCAAAAGGAACTCAAGATGCGACAACGACGTTGGCTTGAACTGTTGAAAGATTATGATCATACCATCCAATAGCATCCTGGAAAAGCGAAACGTGGTAGGCGGCGCATTGAGTAGAGAAGATCATATGCAAGTATGAAAAGCGATATTGTCAACACAAAGGCCCATTTTGTGTGACTTGGAAAGGATGGAGATAGAGTTAAAGACTCCAGGGACCCATGTGATGATGATGAATATACGAGTAGAACCGACTTTAATTGATAAAGTTAAAGCTGCTCAAGCTACAGACCTGGAGCTGATGCGTATGAGGAAGAAAGTGAAAGAAGGTGCTATGCCGAAAGCAGAATCGATGAAGAAGGAATACTTCGAGTCAACTCCATACTTTGTGTTCCTAACGACCCTGATTTAAAGTATAAAATCATGATGGAGGCGCACAACACACCGTTTGAAATCCATCCTTGGAGTACCAAAATGTATCATGATCTTCGTCATACATTTTGGTGGAGCAATATGAAGAGAGAGATAGCGTTGTTTATCTCAAGGTGTCTAACTTGTCAACGAGTTAAAGCGGAGCATCAAGTACCAAAAGGTCCATTGCAACCACTTGAAATTCCAGAATGGAAGTGGGAGCACATTACCATGGATTTCGTTACTGGTGTTCCTAAGGTTTCTCAAGGTATAAATGCGATTTGGGTCATTGTTGATAGATTGACCAAGTCTGCTCATTTCTTAGCGATACGAGAAACTTATACACTTGAACATCTTGCTCGTATGTACATAAACGAGATTGTAAGACTGCATGGTATGCCGGTATCCATAGTTTCTGTTCGAGACCTAAGATTCACTTCACGATTTTGGGTTAGTTTGTAAAAAGCTATGGGCACAGACTTACAATTTAGCTCGGTATATCATCCTCAGACGGACGGACAGTCGGAGAGGACTATTCAAACTCTTGAAGATCTATTAAGACTCTGTGTCCTTGATTTCAAGGGAAGTTGGGACAAGTTCTTACCATTGGTGGAGTTTTCCAACAACAACAGTTATCAAGCAAGTATTGGCATGGCTCCATTCGAAGCGTTGTATGGAAGAAAGTGTCGTTCTCTAGTATGCTGGGATGAGGTGGGTGAAACAACGTTGTTGGGACCGGAGTTGGTACATATGACTACGAAAAAGATTCAAACGATCCGGCAACGTATAAAAACCTCACAAGATCGACAAAAAAATTATGTTGATCTTCATCGAAAGGACGTGGAATTCGATATAGGAGATCATGTGTTGTTACGTGTTGCTCCATGGAATGGAGTTACGAGATTTAGAAAGAGAGGAAAGCTCAATCCTTGATTCATCGGCCCATTTTTAATCTTCGATCGAGTAGGAACTGTGACCTATAGACTCGATTTACCGCCAAGTATGTCTCGTGTTCATAATGTTTTTCATATATCCATGTTACGTAAATATGTGAAAGACCTGAACCACATTATTGAGTTAGAACCGGACAAAATAGCGGAAGATTTGACGTATGAAGAGGTTCCTGTTCAAATCTTGGATAAGAAGGAACATATTCTACGCTCCAAGGTTATACCTCAAGTCAAAGTTTTGTGGAGAAACCACGATGTTGAGGAGTTGACTTGGGAGTTAGAATCTGAAATGAAATCAAGGTATCCTTACCTCTTCGACATACCAGGTACGTACCCTAATTTCGAGGGAAAAATTTCATAAGAAGGGGAGGTTGTAAGACCCCAACTTTTATGAATAAAGATGAATTTTCTATAAATATCATTTTTGAATATTATGGAATGAATTTGATATAATTTTATAGTTGTGGGTAATATTTATAAATTTTACAAAGTACGTAAGTTGTTATATAATATTCGATTGGTCGGGTAGTATTCGTTTTAACAGGGAATATTCGTATAACGACACAATCATTGGTGGACCCCACAACGGAATTATTGTCGAATTGAGAAAACGACAAAAATACTTTATGAAAATAACGGCGGAAGTTTTACCATTAATTGTTGAAACACCCTTGTTAAAAGAAATACAATGTACGCCGTAGTTGTACAAAGAACATACGGTATTGATTATTGATGCTTACGAGAAGTCACTCGCTTTTGTTCAATTATTATTACGATAATTCTTGATAGTATCTCACGTTATTTGATTCAATTATTATCAATATTTTATAATCAATAATTGAGATGACAAAATTATTAATATTATTATTTGCAATATTAACGATGTCTAGAAGTTCTGTCAATGAGAGGTTTGATCACCTAATTGCGCGCCAATGGGGAGAAATCCTTATTAGAAAGCCCCCTCTTTCCTGGGAATGACCTGGTCGATTAATATTGTGAATTATAATAATGATGATAAGTTTTGTTTTATTAGTATTATTAATCTAATAAAATATAAAAGCTTTTTATATAAAAATGTAATACTTTTATAAAGTTATTCGTTTTATTATACTAATAGTAAAATCTTTTATATAAAATGTAATACTTTTATAAAGTTATCTCGCTTTATTAGACAATAATTAGAATATATTATATTTTATTATGCATAGTGTTTGCATAGTGCATGCATAGTATTTGCATAGTAAAATCTTTTTATATAAAACAGAATACTTTTATAAAGTTATTCGTTTTATTAGATTATAAATAGAATATATTATATTTTATTATAAACCAATCTGGACCGTTCGTTTAAAGTAAATCAATCTGAACCGTTCATGAATTAGTTACTATGCAGACCATTCTTCTATAAATAAAAGCTCATTCCTTCATTATTTCTTACGAATACACTAAAACTCTAGAGAGAGAAATTATAGAGAAACTATAGAAAAGTTTCTTGCTACTTCCATACTCTTATATTCAGTTTCTTTTACGGTAAGGGATATTATTTGTTGTACTCGTAAGGGGTATTATTTCTTTTGTATTCATAAAGAGAACTTCTGTTATTCCATTCTTTATTATTCATTGGAATATCCTCATTCGCATGCGTTTACGCCTTTGACCGGTTCCATCTTTATTATTCTCATTGAATATCCTTTCCTATGCGCTTTTCTGGGGACACGTTCCATTCTTTATTATTCTGTTGGAATATATCGTTCAGACGCTTAACGCCGACTCGGTTCCGTTATTTATTATTACTGTTGAATAACTCACTGTCGCGATCCTATCGCATGCCCGGTGAATTCTTTTGTTATTCCATTCTTTATTATACTCAGTTGGTTAAAACTTTATCTTTTATACTCCATGAAATTAGTGGAATATCTTTGATATTTGCGCTTCATCCAGTATCTTTTCATGGAAATATTCTTCTGAGCATTCTTGAATTTTACTCTACAAAAAAGTATCATGTTGACAATTTGGACGTTATTAGTTCCTGGATAAATTAATTCTTGAACTTGTTTTATTGAATTCTTATATCATTGTCATCATCCTTATGTTTATATTATGTTGAAAGTCATCTCATTCACATAGTGCATAGATGGACTTGGTATGATTATTATGACTAGGGATTATTCGGTGTAATCATGATCGTAATGTTACAAATGATGTGGAAAAAGTCCTCATTGACCCGTAGTGCATTGATGGATAGTTGTTGGCATGATCATGACCATTGATGAATACACGAATATCCTTAGTCGTGGTGCATGGATAATTTGTGGTTGTGATACTAATGAATATCCTTGGTCAGTAAAGTGTGGATGATGTGGATTATTTATTAAAAAATCGAGTCTCGATGATAAAAGTCATGAAAAACCTTTTAAATCATAGAAGATAGTAGATTGTATTGTCTACTTGACTCTTCTAATGGATTGCTTGTTCACCGCAGCTTAAACTTGATGTTTGTTATATTTTATCGCCATTAACACTTTATTGTGAAGGCTAATGATAATTTATTCGCATTATCTATGTCATAATATTTCTTCTTCGGCTAGTTGAGCTCACCCTTTTGATTTCATTATTCTCTTCAGGAAATGAGAACGTAGCAGGGACTAGTCGGGGAACGGAGTGATGGTCCAGATGATAGCATTATTAGTCCTCACTATTCTATGAAATAGTGTAATAATAAATGTAATGAGGACCCCATTGAGTTTGTATATTGTCTAGATGACAATATTTGTATTAAAACTCACAAAGATATGTTTAGTCGTATTTTACACGCATTTGTTGTATAATTGTTGTATTTGAATTTTGTACCATGTATTTGGCACTCAAGATGGGTGATGTATACCGATTTTGGGGCGTCACATTCAAAGATGATCTTCCAAGCGCCTTAGAATAGACTAGAATATCATTGATAAATACCACTACCTAACTTGTCCAAATATTATTTGAACACTGCTCATCATATCCATAAATGCAACTGGTGCATTAGTCAACCCAAATGACATCACCAAAAACTCGTAATGACCATAATGAGTCATGAATGTCGTCTTTGGTACATCTTCATTCCTAACCTTCAGCTGATGATACCCCGTTCTTAAATCTATTTTAGAGAAATATTTATCCCCCTTTAACTGATCAAAAAGATTTTTGATCCTGGGCAATGGGTACTTATTCTTTATCATTAACTTGTTCAACTCTCGATAGTTGATACAAAGTTTTAACGATCCTTCCTTCTTCTTGACAAATAGTACTGGTGCTCCCCACGGTGAGACACTCGGTTGAATGTACTTCCTGTCCAACAGTTCTTGCAACTGCACCATCAACTCCTTCATCTCCACTGGCGCTATACGATACGGTGCCCTGGAAACTGGTGCCGCTCCTGACACAATTTCTATCACAAACTTGGTCTCCCTATCCGGTGAAAGACCTGACAATTCAATTGGAAATACATCCATGAATTCACTCACTATAGGTATTTGTTCATGGTCGCTCCCACTCTCTGGGTATCAACCACATGGCAAAAATAACCTACACACCCCTTCCTTAATAGTTTCCTAGTTTGTGTCATGGTAAGACAACACAAACGTCCCGGCGATTGATTATCGTAAAATACTATCTGAGGTTATTTTAACGCTCTAATATTTACGCATTTCTTTTGATAATCTATTATTTCCCTATGGTTAACTAACCAATCCATTCTGAGAATTACGTCGAATTCTCCTAACTTTATCGGTATCAGATCTACCGATAATTTATAACCCCGTATGTCTACACAAAAACTCCTATGAATATCTTCAACAGGAATTATCTCTTCGTTTGTTACCTTGATATTTAAAGGTATAGGCAACTTTTTGGGAAGTAATCCTAATTGTCTAGCAAAATCACATGCGATAAACGAACAAGTAGTACCCGAGTCAAACAACATGTATGCATTTTGATCGTTAATCGGGATAATACCTACGACTATGTCCCCTGAGGCCATCGCATCTTGGACGGTCATGATAAATGTACGGGCCATCGGTCTACCCGGCTGCGTTGGACCCCTAATAGTTAACTTACCACTATTGGTGCCCTTATTCCCATCCGTCCCTTTCTTCGGGAAGTTCTTTGCCATGTTGTCAGTTAACCTACACACAAAGCATCCGTGGTTTTTCTTTGGACTCGCACAGTTAGGCGCAATGTGCCCCTCCTGTCCACAATTATAACACACGTCCTTACCCTTGAGACAGACTCCTAAATGAGTCTACCCACAGGTCTTGCAGACCTCCATCCTCCTCTTCAGGTCTCCTAGTTTTACTCCGGTATTCCCAGAGCTAATCACCTTCCGCTTGTACCCTTCGCCACTCCCACTGGCTCCCTCGATCTTCACACCCCCGTCTACTTTCCCTTTATTCTTCTTGTCTTTGTGGTACTGGCTCAACGCCTCGCTACCACTTTCGGCGATTATTGCCTTCTCTAATATGATTCCAAAGGAAGTGCTTTGGAACACTGATATATAATTATAGAGCCAGGGTTTCAAGCCCTGTTCGAACCGTCGCGCCTTCCTAACCTTGGTGTCCACTTGGTGTGGAGCGAACCTCGCCAGTTCATTAAACTTGGTGGCGTATTGGGGAACTGCCATGTCCCCTTATTTCAATTCCAGAAACTGCATCTCCATTCTTCCTTGCATGCTTGTGGGAAAGTAGTTCTTGAAAAATATCTCTTTGAACCTCACCCACGTTAGAACCTCTATCTCGGCCCTAGCCTGATTGGCCTCCCACCAAAAGTTGGCATCTCCCTTCATCATGTAGGTTGCAAAGGCAACCTTCTGGGCCTCATCGACATTTTCTATCACAAATGCCTTCTTGATTTCCTTCGCCCACGTTTGGGCTTCGATAGGGTCCGTAGTTCCTTTGAACTCCGGCAAACCCACGCTTTTAAAATCCTTAAACGTAGTAGCTCGTACTACACCAGGATTTATGCGGATGTTAGCCCCAGTTCTATTAAACGTTGTAGTTAAAAGATTTACAAACTCCTGCATGGGGTTAACCGGACCTCCCCCCAGTTGATTTGTATTAGCGCCTTGATTACATGGTACTCTTCTTGGCGGCATTTTGCTGTTACAATAAACAACGTATTTCGTTATTATTCATTTCCGGTTATTTAGTTATTATTCAATTTTAAACAATAACTCAAACATTCATTGCCTAACATGTTCTAAAAAAGAAAACTTATAATTATTCATTGTCGTTTAATACTACATCGGTTACATTAAACAGCCTAAGCTGATTATAACACTTTCCCACAATTACTTTCCAAAAATTGGGATTTACAAAAGACTACCCTTTGTTATAAAAAAAAGGGTTTTACGTCACTACTAGAAAAAAAATATTTAAATATCTAGACTACTCTAGCCACTACTAAATCACATCTACCTTAAGGCATTCTCAAAATCCGCCTTGGCAAGACCGGCGATAATATCATGAATGATAGTATATCGCGTGCGCCTGCTTTCTCTGGGGATAACCAAATACTACTGCGCATTGAAGTCCGCATGAGAACTCCTATGGATATAGGACATTCTCCCTATCTTCTACTTCTTGGTCTTTTGCTCTCCCTTGAGCTCAAAGACCTCCTGTTTCAGTTCATGGACCTATTCCTTGGCCAAAATCCTATCATCATGCTCCTGCTCTCACATGGACTCCACTTCCGTCTTATCTTCTATTACCGCCTGGAACTCTACTTTCAGCTCCTTAACCTCTTGACAGTAGTGGATGTTTATATCCAACACTGACATGAAAAGTGACATCATTGACTATCCCAGAGCCATCTCTGCTGCTATAGCTACTGGTTGAAGGACACCACCAACACATCTTCTTCTAGCATGCCATCGAACATAGACATAATGTCTAAGCTCTCTGAGTCTCTAGACTCAACCACTACTATCTCGGTATCTGCTGCTATGGGGTTCGGTATGACCTCTATCTGATTCACCGACCCTTCACTTACTAACTGTACGTCTCTATTTTCTCCTAACATCTACAACAACACAAAAAGTTTGATTAGTACACGTCAGTAGAATAATAAAAACACATAACATGTATAATGCATTTTTATAAGGTTAATTTATATATTTTATTCTTTGACTTTTCTTAAGGTTATGACTTAAGGTTTAAATCCCCCCTTAAGTTTTATAACCTAATGCTTTGATACCAACCTGTGACGGCCCCAAATCTGGGTATCTTCCAACCCGACAGATGGTGCTACACGGTGCTACAGTTCACACAAACATTCCATTGAAATACCTCAAAAGAACGAATATGTCTTATATATATTCAAAATAATATTAACATTCTCCCAGGTTCTTTATAACCGTTACATTTGTCTTTGTCATAAGATAGACTATTATCATTACAAAACCTATACTATTACATAGGTAATCTAAGGGTTCGCCCTAGCCTTCCCTTTATCCTTGCCGGATTCGTTAGACCGTTTGATCTTAGCTGCATTCATATGGTTCAAGCAAGAGTGAGCCTAACTAGCTCATCAAGTACAACAATTCTAGTAAAATAGCATGCTTGAGACATATGAATAGTATATCTTTAATAACTGAACAATAGTTATGAAGTACTATCAATAATTCAAAATAGCACTTCTTTTCTTTCAAAACGTTTTACAATAACAATATTTAGTAAAACATCAATTCCCGGTCCAAGACCATGAGCATTTCATAAGTACTTTAAAAAAGACATCTCGGCACGAAGTTCGTAAGTGCGCAAGATAACTTACGAAAGCACGCCTAGTGATCAAATTTATAGTACTCTATGTTGATCAACACTACATTCATTAAACGTGTATACGTTTAAGTTGTGGCAACCTCACGTGCCTGTCGTTTGATGACAAAACAATTTAGCATACTCAGTCTCCTTTTGAAAACCACAACAATATTAGTTTGGAAAATCATTGCCAATTCTTAACAGATTATAAGAATCCAACATATCGTAAGTCTAGCCAAAAGGATTGGCATTGACTTCATCAGATATTAACTCATGCAAAGAATACATGAATCACAAAGCTCGTCCAGATCGAACTGGAACAAGGGTTAGAGTACTTGCCTTTAGCTTCTGCTTACAGATATAACACGTGCACTTTAAGTCTTTAAGGTCTCTACAATAGATGATAACATCACATAGCACATTAGGTCATGAATAATCATACATGGTTCCTAAAGAATCTTACCCTTCATCTCAATCTAATTACGACAGACTTGTTATTATCGGTTCCGCTCAAGCTTCGTCGTTCTTACTTTTATATGCAATTGACTTATCTTAACCCTAAGTGATCATACTTAAGGCTTAATTATGTCTTAACAATGTTACATTATGATCCTTAGTTAATTATTGATCATTTTCTAGTCATGCTCAACATGTAAACATTCTTTGTTATCTAAGTTATAAGGTCAAGCGGCGTAGACACTAATACTCTACATCTTGCATCTAAGCAAGATCACATACTAATGCTAGAAACCGACTCATTCAATGCATGCGAGACCCTTCATATGGTCGCGTTATGTGTGAGTTTCAATGGTCGAGGGTCGCTTTTAGCGCTATGCTATGTTTATTTGATTTGGCTTGAGTCGCCAGCAGCATGACTCTCATGCTACATATATTTTTAACAGATTTTTCAACTTATGAGATTCCCGGATTGGCTTGTTCAAGAGCATACTGTTCATAAATCACGTACTCTACGTGTTCATGCAAGAATTTTATCTATTCAACTTTGTTTGCTAAAGATTCACCTATTTGTCCATTTTTAACAAAAACGGTAAACGTTCGTGAACGTTCAACGCTCGTTTCTTCGTTCTAAGTAGGAATCCGGTCATTTTCGAGTCTGTAACTCTATAATGCCAAATACGACTTGTCTCCATCGAAACTGACGTTTTCGAGGTTAAACACAAAATCCGACTTCGATTCCGAGAATTTCACGAATTCGACGATTATCGTCCAATCGTGTGAATTCCGGCAAAACTTTATTACTAACGATTTGTTCATCATTCCAAATGCATTCATTTCATTAACTAGACATTTCAACTTATATATTACAATAACTTATATTCAAATTAGGTTATGGCTTATTTCTTATAAGTTCATAACTTAACAAATTATTTAATACGTGATTTTCATTTGCTTATGCCTTATTCTTTATTCAAGTTCCTTAAACAACATTATTGCATCTTATTAGCATATTAACATTCTAAGGAAATCATATGACAAGTTCATTCATGTTCTTCATAAGTTAATAACTTATTCAAGTTTAAATTGCTTATTCCTTATTTACTCGGCTTAAGTCCATTGCTTAACAACTTTTCATATGTGCTTAGCAAACAAGTTGGTTAAGTTACACTTCTCTTATCAAGCTAGTATGGTAGAGATGGAAGAATATAGGATCATGAGATTATTACCTTTGAAGACTAACTTCTTCTTCTTTGGAAAATCTAACAATGGAAGGTTGGGCTTATAAGTGCTTATTCTCTCTACCAAATAAGTTACTTATCTTGGATGAAATAACAACCAAATAATGAGCCATCTCCTCTATTTATAGGATTTCTAAAGTGAGGGTAAAAGGGTCATTAAGTTATTCCACCTCCTTACTATTCACTACTTGCTCATTAAGTAATCTTGCCCATCACACAAAGTTCTTGCCCATCAATTCACCCATGGGTTGCCCCATGGATCCAATTTAGCTAATGGATCATAACTTAGGCTTGTTTGTAATTAGTTTAGCTTAGTGTTTGGGCTTGTATGAATTTTTCTTGGGCTTCATATTATTAATGTGATGCCCCCAAAATAGGTATACATCATCTATTCTGAGTCGCCAAATACATGGTACAGAAACAAATACAACTTCATTAAACTGTGAGTTTAAATACAAATAGAGAGTATAAAAAATCAAAAGGAGTCCTCATCACAATTATTGATAAACTATTTTAAAAATAGTGAGGACTGCTAAAACAACTTTCTAGAACCATCACTCCGTACCCCGACTAGTTCCTGCTATGTTCTCACCTCCTGAGAAGAAAAATGGAACAAAAGGGTGAGCTCAACTAGCCCAGTAAAGAATATTATGACTAAGATAATATACAACAAATTATCATTAGTCTTCAACAGGGAATAATCTGATAAAATATAATAAACAACAAGTTTTAGCTCAACAACTGCAGTGGAAAACAACAATCCATTAGAAGAGTCAAGTAGAGTAAGAATTCTACTATCTTCTAAGATTTAAAAGTCCAACATCAATATTTTATCCCTGTAACATCAATCAATATACATCTTGAATCCAATATTCATCTTTGCACTACACAGTGCCAAAGATATTCATTTGTATCACCAAATGGTCATGTTCATCTCAACACTGCTCATCTTCGCACTACGGCCAAAGATATTCATTAGGTAATCATTCATCTTTTACTACATGTGCCAAAGATATTCATTTGTATCACCATTTAGGACCGAGGATGATTAAAATATTTTAAATAAAACGAATCCAATGGATATAACAGATCAAATATTAAGGATTCAGACATGCTTTATCCAAGTTCAATAATATTCCTAAATAACCAATTTTGAAGCGTAATTCAAAAATAATGACTAAAAACATGGATACAATCAAAGATAGTAACCATAATGAGACAACTTGGACAAAAAGAAGAAAATTTCATTTTTCTAATGAATAAAGCTGATATCGTGAATAAATGTCGATACGTGAATAGTAACTCCCTACACAAAAAGTTCCAAATTTGATAAAAAGTTCATACCAATATTTCGTCATAATGATATTGAAGAAAATATCATTTAAGAAGAAGATAATATCCCTTACCTCAAAATATTAGTATTTCGATCTAATATCAGATAAGGTCAAGGAAACTTGCACTGATTAACAGAAACTCACAAAGTATCTAAATACTCACAAAATACACTCAATAATCTAGAGAGAAAGAGAGAAAACTTGTTTATGGTGTAATTTTCAATTCTAACTTAGCCATCTATTTATAGGAAAATGTTAGCACGTCAAGGGCACTTAACTCAAGCAACTTGATGGCTTTACACCTCGCTACTATTCCCACCCACCACATTTGAATAAAAATCTCAAAGACATTTCTTCACCAACCAAGAGTGGGGCCCACCAATTCTAGAATTTTCCACCAAAATGATTTATAACCCGATTTCCTAATCACCACACCTCTTAAAATTCAGAACAAATCATACGCTCATTTTTAATCTGTTCAAAATTTGTGGACATATACTTAACTTATATATGTATAACATATACAAAAATTACAACGATCCAACTCATTTGATTAAAAATTATAACTCCATGAATATATCTCAAAAACACCGGTTTAATTTTTAATACCTCCAATCCGACAAAATACTAATAAAACACCTCAACATTAATTCCTTCATTTATAACCACATAAATAAATCGATCATTTATATCCACATAAAATAAATATTTTCTTATCATATGAATCAATGATTAATTATTCACAAATAATATTACAGAATCACATTTATGACAACTAGGTTGTTCCCAGGAAAGAGGGGGCTTTCCAATAAGGATTTCTCCTTGACAGAACTTTCTAGACATTGCCAATAATGTTATCTAATAATATTATTCCAAATAATCTGAATTACTGAACTGATAAAGGAGATATCGTGCGTTGGATTTATAATTGAAACAACAATAATATAAAATATCAATGCAAAGAATTATTGAATCAAGAAAATAAAATATTGAATAAAGAATTCATCGTGACAATTATTGAGTAGTGCCTTTCACGTAAGGATCAATAATTCAATAATACTTTGTAATATACCGTATGCCATCGCAACAACAACGCGTGTTACTTTTACTTTAACCACCGGGTATTCCAACAAAGTGTTAATTTGGTAATAACCTACGCCGTTATTCAATTTTGTCTTTTTCTTCATTAGACCGTTATCCGTTATGGGGCCCACAATTGGCTTCGCCGTCGTATGAATATTCCCCAACAGAAAGAATATTCCACCGACAAAATGAATATTTTATAACCACTTGCTTATTTTGCAAAATTTTCAAATTTCACCCATAACCAAAGTTATTATATCAAATTAATACCTTATTATTCGTAATAATAAATAAAGGAAATTTGATTTTATTCATTAAAAAGTTGGGGTCTTACAACCTCCCCTCCTTATAAAATTTCGTCCTCGAAATTGACGTGACGATTCTGTGTTTCAAAAGGTGAGGATACCTCGCTTTCATTTCTGATTCCAACTCCCAGGTCATCTCTTCAATAGCATGATTTCTCCATAAAACCTTAACTTGTGGTATAACCTTCGTGCGTAGGACATGCTCTTTCCTATCCAAGATCTTAACAGGTACCTCCTCATATGTTAAATCTTCAGCTATCTCGTCTGGTTCTAACTCAATAATGTGGTTCGGGTCTTTAACATATTTACAAAGCATAGATATGTGAAAAATATTATGAACACAAGATATACTTGGAGGTAATGCGAGTCTATAGGCCACATTTCCTATTCGGTCAAGAATCTCAAATGGACCAACAAATCTTGGATTGAGCTTTCCTCTCTTCCCAAATCTTGTAACTCCCTTCCATGGTGCAACATGTAACAATACATGATCCCCAATATTAAATTCCACGTCCTTCCGATGAAGATCCGTATAACTCTTTTGTCGATCCTGTGTCGTTTGTATACGTTGTCGAATCGTTTGGATCTTCTCTGTAGTCATGCGAACCAACTCTGGTCCCAACAATGTTGCTTCACCCACCTCGTCCCATTATATTGTAGAATGACATTTTCTTCCATACAACGCCTCGAATGGAGCCACACCTATGCTCGCCTGATAACTATTACTATAGGAGAATTCCACAAATGGTAGGTACTTATCCCAACTCCCTTTGAGATCTAGGACACAGAGTCTTAATAGATCTTCAAGAGTTTGAATAGTCCTCTCTGATTTTCTGTCCATTTGAGGATGGTATGCCGAATCAATCAGAAATCCGCGCCCATAGCTTTCCTCAGAAGCTAACCCAAATTTGTGAAGTGAATCTTGGGTCACGATCCAAACTATGGATACCGGCATGCCGTGTGATCTCACAATCTGCTCACGTATATACTAGCAAGACGTTCAAGGGAATAAGTCTCACGTATGGGCAAGAAATGGGCAGACTTGGTTAATCTATCAATAATAACCCAAATCGCATCTATGCCTTGAGAAACCTTGGGAAGACTATTGGGTAAAATTACTACGCTTAAAAACACGCAAGTGCACGTGGTCAACAAGTAATATAGTTGTGAATAAAGTATCGTTCCCACGAGGATAAAATATCAAGAATCTTAACTTCACAATTATCAATTTTGTATTAACCCTGATTTTATTAAACTAATCAATTCGATGGTTTTTAAAATAAAAAAAAGAGACTAAATTAATGAATAATTAAACTATCACAAAACAATCACCAATAACGAAATCTGGAATTTCAAACAATTAATGGAGAATTAGACTTGTGATTTCACCCTGAGCTTCACTCTGATTTTCAAACCTTTATTCCAACTCAATTCAATATCCCAGTTTATTAATCAAGAACACGAACGTAGTAAGAGCCACCTCTCGATGCACTAATACCATATTAACATCAATCCACAATAAAGATAGAAATCCGTTAAACACCTAAATTAACCAACTCACTATATCTCTATGTGAACTGCAATAAAAAAGGTTGAAGTTTAAGCTCTCTATACGATTACATGCGATGTCAAGCGTACCTCTACCTTAACAATAATCACAAAACTTCTATCGACAAAATTCATGACACATGCTATATTAACTAGGTCTAGATTCAATCTCCTCTCTCGATTCCTTTCAAATCCACAAAAGAATCGTTGACCACCAATTCATAAATTCACGCACAAATTAACATAGATAAACTGAAAATATCTTATTGAATTGAAAATCAAAGTTATAGAATCATTGTTACGCCCAAAGATCCATCACAAATCTAATAAGTAAATTAGTTCATAACGAATGAATTAAAAACTGAATAATTTGTTGAAAACATCATCCCAATTACAAATAGATGAAAGAAAAGAGGAATTATGGAAAACCCCTTCACGTAGCCTCGATTTGCAACCGTCGTGATAATCTCCGAAAATTACTCCTCCAACGTTCGCTCTTCAATCCTTGAAATCGCTCTTGAATTCTTGCATTTGTGTTATACGATTGTTATTTTTTCTCCGTAATAGCAAGCTCTCCTCTCTTCTGGATGAATTCTTCTTTTTATTAGAGACCAAATGAACCAGCCAAGCCCAACAAATCGAGCCCCAACAGAAGTTGAAACCAAACGGGAAAGTTCAGGAAACGGGATCCCCACCCCACGGGGTACAAGACAAATAAATAACCTTCCGTGGCAGCACGTGGCCACTGACGTCAAAATTTCTAAGTTCCAACTTTTTTCCACTTTTGCTCCAAAAAGACCACCTTTCCTCACCAATTGCATCCATGACCACCCTACACAAAAAATATCATGAAACGAGTAAAAACGAACACAAATCATGAAAATAACTACGAATTTAAACTTGAAATGAATATCGATTCGTGTATATAAAATCCACTTATCAAAGACCCGTAACGAAATCCATAGTAATGTGTTCCCACTTCCATTTCAGAATCTCAAGTGGTTGTAATGGACCCTTTGGCATTTGATGCTCCACCTTTACACGTTGACAAGTTAAACACCTCGAGATAAACTCCGCGATCTCTCTTTTCATATTGCTCCACCAAAATGTATGTCAAAGATCATGATACATTTTGGTACTCCCAAGATGGATTGCAAACGGTGTGTTGTGTGCCTCCATCATTATTCTATGCTTTAAGTCAGAATCGTTAGGAACACAAAGTCTGGAGTTGACTCGAAGTATTCCTTCTTCATCGATTCTTACTTCTGGAATAGCACCTTCTTGCACTTTCTTCTTCATACACATCAGCTCCATGTCCATAGCTTGAGCAGCTTTAACTTTATCGATTAAAGTCGGTTCTACTCGCATGTTTGATATTATCACGTGGGTACTTGAAGCCTTCATCTCTATCTCCATCCTTTGCAAGTCATACAAAATGGACCTTTGTGTTAACAACATTGCACTTGCATTCCGCATATGATCTTCTACTTAATGCGTCACTACCACGTTTCTTTTCCAGTGATGATATTGATGGTGTGATCGTATTCTTTCAATGGCTCGAGCCAACATCGTTCTTGCATGTTGAGTTCCTTTTGGGAGAAGAAATATTTGAGGCTTTTATGATCCAGATAGATCTCCACTTTCTCCCCATACGGTGTAGTGTCTCCAAATCTTCAACACGAACGACCAATCGCTTAACTCCAAATCATGAGTAGGATAATTCCTCTCATATTCTTTGAGTTGCCGTGAGGCATAGGCTATGACTTTCCCATGTTGCATGATAACACATCCTAACCCTTTGCCTGAAGCATTGCTGTAGATAAAAAATCCATCCGAACCAGATGGTATTGTCAGAACAGGTGCCGAAATGAGTCTTCTTTTGAGTTCTTAAAAATTCTTCTCGCAATCCTCGTTCCAACCGAATTTTATATCTTTACAAGTTAGCTGAGTTAACGGAGTAGCGATTCGAGAAAATCCTTCCACGAATCTCTGATAATAACCAGCTAAGCCTAGAAAGCTACGTACTTCGGTCACGGACTTTGGTTGCACCCAACTTTGTATGGCTTCAATCTTCGTCGGGTTGACAGATACTCCATGTTTTGACACCACGTGTCCAAGGAATGCTACTTCATCAAGCTAGAACTCGCATTTTTTTAACTTGGCATACAACTTGTTATCACGAAGCCTTTGCAGTACCAGCTTCAAATGGTGCTCATGATCTTCACGGCTTTTGGAATAGATGAGGATGTCATCAATAAAGACAACAACGAATTGATCCAAGTATTCTTTAAACACACGGTTCATCATATCCATGAAAGCAGCAGGAGCATTAGTCAATCCAAAAGACATGACTAAGAATTCATAATACCCGCATCGGTTACGAAGATGCCTTTGGAATATCCTCGCTTTTAATCTTCAAATGATGATATCCGAATGAAGATCGAACTTTGAAAAGAATTGTGCTCCTTGCAACTGGTTAAAACAGTCATCAATGCGAGGTAGCGGATACCTATTCTTGATAGTGACATGGTTCAACTCTCGGTAGTCAATACAAAGTCGCATACTCCCGTCTTTCTTCTTTACGAATAACACAGGAGCACCCCAATGAGATGTACTAGGACGAATACATCAGGAAATACTCTAACAATAGAAATAGTATTCAAATCTGACGTGTTTTTGTTCAAGTCCGTGACATGGGCTAAGAAAGCTTGACATCCATTTTTCAATAAACGAATAGCTTTATGGCTTGATATGACAGTGACTGATTTTAGTAGTTTGGTTGTTTGAATTCGCATAATAGGTTGGTTAGGAATATGAAAACTAACAACCTTACAAAAACAATCAATTTTAGCATTATGCGTGGTTAACCAATCAATCTCCAAAATCACATCAAATGCAAGAACTTTCAACGAAATAAGGTCGGCAGGTAATGTGATGGTACCGACTTGAATCATTCAAGATTTAAAAATAGTAGATGTAACGAAATTTTCTCCTAACGAAGTCTTAATAGATAAATCAAAGTCTAATTTCTCCGGAGTCAAGTTTAAACGTTGAGCACAAGCAGGAGAGATAAAAGAATGGGTAGAACCGGTATCTAATAAGGTGTAAACTTCGCAAGAGTTTATGATTAGCTTACCAGTGATCACCTCGTTTGGGTTCCTCGTATTTTGGGCAGTCACGACAAACGCCCTTCCAGGAACCACCGACTTTAACTTGTCCGGGATAGCCTTTGGAGTCACCATCCCTGTTGAACTTGGTTTTACAACTAGATAATCTCTAGCTATATGACCTTCATTTCCACAGTTATAACACACCTTGGATTGTTGTGGGCAGTTTGGGCTGATGTGTCCCTCTTTCCCGCATTTGTAACATACGACCGGTGGTCGTTCTCTTCCCCTAGAAACAGTTGATGTTGGTGTTGACATCTTTACGCTATCATTGTTGTACCTTCTCCTTTTGAAATCTCCTCCCGATTCGCTCCTTCTATTATCACGGCCATGATTACCACCAGAGTGGTTACCGCTTTTGTCCGAATGCTTTCCTTCCCTCTGGTTGTCATTGCTCATGATCATCGCCAATACCCAGATGACCACGTCAGTGTTCCCTCGATTGAACATACTCATTATCTCGCTCTAATAATTGAGCCATATTTACAACATCTGAATATAAAGAAAATTTATGAGAGATAAGATATTGTCGAATCTCGGGTTTTAGACCTCTCAGAAACATCATCGTCATTCGTTCCTCATTTTCGACCAAATGAGGTGCAAACCTGGATAACTCTGCAAACTTCGCCTCGTATTGGGACACCGTCATGTTGTTTTGTTCCAGTCTGATAAACTCCACCTCCTTCATATGATGAATACTTTTAGGAAAGTAATTGTCATTGAATAGTTTCTGAAACGTTTCCCAAGACATGCTGAGTGTGGCTGGCTGGGTAGGCTTCACAGACTCCCACCAGTAGTCTGCCTCACCGCGGAACATAAAGGTGGCGAATGGAACCTTCTGTTCCTCCGTGCATCCCAAGACATCGAATATCTTGGTAATTTGTTTGACCCACGTTTCTGCTATGAACGAATCCGGCTTTCCCTTAAATTCTGGTGGTCCCAACTCTTTAAACTGCTTGGCTGTGACAAGCCGCGCATTGCTAGCATTTCCACCTATATTTTGTGCACGAGTCTCCCTCGTATGGTTTTGCATGAACTGCAAAAAGCTTCTAAACATCCCATCATTCATCATTTGTTCGGTAACGTTGTTTACATAAGGATTATTGCCTTCCTGTTGCACGTTCCCTTGGGTAGTGATCAAAGGTGTCTCCACGGTCTGATTCACTTCATTATTAACATTCTCAGCTGCCATTCTTAAATACTGCCATAAAACAAGGGTTAATAGTCATGCAACATATTGTCCCTATACTCTGACGGACCAAATAAATACCAAATAAACATAGTCAGGTCATACTAGCGAAGGAATTCCCCGTCTCTCCCCTCCTAGTTCTTGTTTCACATCTCAGCCAGGGATCATATCCCTAAGCTTTGATACCAACTGTGACGCCCCCAAAATAGGTATACATCACCTATTCCGAGTCGCCAAATACATAGTACAGAAACAAATACAACTTCATTAAACTGTGTGTTTAAATACAAATAGAGAGTATAAAAAATCAAAAGGAGTCCTCATTACAATTATTGATAAACTATTTTAAAAATAATGAGGACTGCTAAAACAACTTTCTAGAACTATCACTCCGTACCCCGACTAGTTCCTGCTATGTTCTCACCTCCTGAGAAGAAAAATGGAACAAAAGGGTGAGCTCAACTAGCCCAGTAAAGAATATTATGACTAAGATAATATACAACAAATTATCATTAGTCTTCAACAGGGAATAATCCGATAAAATATAATAGACAACAAGTTTTAGAACAACAACTGCAGCGGAAAACAACAATCCATTAGAAGAGTCAAGTAGAGAAAGAATTCTTCTATCTTATAAGATTTAAAAGTCCATCATCAATATTTTATCCCTGTAACATCAATCAATATACATCTTGAATCAAATATTCATATTTGCACTACAGGCTAAAGATATTCATTTGTATCACCAGTTGGTCATGTTCATCTCAACACCTGTTCATCTTTGCACTATGGGCCAAAGATATTCATTAGGTAATCATTCATCTTTGCACTACAGGCCAAAGATATTCATTTGTATCACCATTTAGGACTGAGGATGATGAAAAATATTTTAAAGAAAACGAATCCAGTGAGATAATAGATCAAATATTAAGGATTAAGATTACAGTTTATCCAAGTTCAATAATATTCAAATAACCAATTTTGAAGCGAAATTCAAAATAATGATCAAAACATGGATACAATCAAAGATAGTAACCATAATAGACAACTTGGACAAAAAGAAGAAAATTTAATTTTTCTATGAATAGTCTTAGTATTCGTGAATAGTGGTCAGATACGTGAATAATTACCATATATCGTGAATAATAACCCCGACACAAAAAAGATTCAAATTTGATAAAAAGTTCATACCAATATTTGGCATAATGATATTGAAGAAAATATCATTTAAGAAGAAGATAATATCCCTTACCTCAAAATATCGATTATTTGATCGGAATATCGGTATAAGGTGAAGGAAACTTGCACCGATTAATGTAAACTCATAAAGTATCTAAATACTCACAAAATACACTCAATAATCTAGAGAGAAAGAGAAAAACTTGTTTCGTGTGATTTTCAATTCTAACTTAGCCCTCTATTTATAGGAAAATGTTAGCACGCCAAGCAGCACTTAACTCGCAAACTCGATGGCTTTACTCGCTACTATTCCCACCCACCACATTTGAATAAAAATCTCAAAGACATTTCTTCACCAACCAAGAGTAGGGCCCACCAATTCTAGAATTTTCCACCAAAATGATTTATAACCTGATTTCCGAATCAGCCACCTCTTAAAATTCATAACAAATCATACGCTCATTTTTAACGGTTCAAAATTTGTGGACGTATACTCAACTTATATATGTATAACATATCCAAAAATTATAACGATCCAACGGTCGGATTAAAAATTATAACTCCCGCAATATATCTCAAAAAACACTGGTTTGATTTTTAATACCTCCAATCCGATAAAATACTAATAAAACACCTCAACATTAATTCCTTCATTTATAACCACATGAATAAATCGATCATTTATATCCACATAAAATAAATATTTCCTTATCATAGGAATCAATGATTAATTATTCACAAATAATATTACTGAATCACATTTATGACAACTAGGCTGTTCCTAGGAAAGAGGGGGCTTTCCAATAAGGATTTCTCCTTACTGGCGCGCAATTAGGTGACCAAACCTCTCCTTGACAGAACTTTCTAGACATTGCCAATAATGTTATCTAATAATATTATTCCAAATAATCTGAATTACTTATCTGATAAAGGAGATACTGTGCAGTGAAGATAATTGAAACAACAATAATATAAAATATCAATGCAGCAATTATTGAATCAATAAAATAAAATATTGAACAGTAACTACTGTGACAATTATTGAGTAGTGCCTTCTTACGTAAGGATCAATAATTCAACAATACTTTATAATACCGTATGCTACTGTGCAACAACGCGTATTACTTTACTTTAACCACCGAGTATTCCAACAGTGTTAACGGTAACAACTATGCCGTTATTCAATTTTGTCATTTTCTTCATTCGATCGTTATCCGTTATGGGGCCCATAATTGGCTGCGCCTTCGTACGAATATTCCCCGACAGAAAGAATATTCCACCGACAAAATGAATATTTTATAACCACCTGCTTATTTTACAAAATTTTCACATTTCACCCATAACCAAAGTTATTGTATCAAATTAATACCTTATTTTTCACAATAATAAATAAAGGAAATTTGATTATATTCATTAAAAAGTTGGGGTCTTACAATTAATCACTTGGGCTTAATATTAATCCCACATAGGTTTACACCTTTATTCATATTGGACTTGCTCTTCATACAATAGTCCACATGTTTAATTCATTCGGATTCTAAATCCTTAACGTTCTTGAATTAAGTCCGCATGCGAAATATTGCATTTTCCATACTTGGGTTATTATTACATAATCCATCTCATCTCGATATTATAACGTTATGTATTTCTCGGAAGTTCAAAAATAATTCCCGAGTGATAAATGATGGTTAGTGTTTTTCGGAAAGCTTTTATTTTCGTCTTGGAAATTCAAACACTTTAATTCTGTCAGAGACCTTGAGCTCGACTACGTATTTCCATACCCATTCTGTAGGGGTGTTTCTAGGCAGTTCGGTCTTGTTGTACGTGTGGTTTATGACACACTTGAGACCGATTGGCACTTTCCGATGCCATGGGTATTGTTTTTCCCATGAGATAGCCATGTCATACTCCTTCCAGCCATCAGAGTGTACAGATGCAGCTTCTTGGTTGGTTTTCTTGTTAGGGATCGAGGATCCATTTGATATTTTTCCATGTTCAGGGCTTAGCTCTCCCTACAGCTTTATCACTCATACAGTTGGCATGGACTATCGTCCGCTAGCCAATTTGAGGGGTGTTACCACTTATAATCCACTGGCTATTATGGCACAATTTGACAAGTTTCAGGATGTTCATCCCTTTGACGGGGCATTGGGTCAGCGTTTATCATCTCGACTTCTATTAGCAGAGGATTTGTCTAGGATTTATACCTATTGGACCCAGCGTGAGAGGGCTGACTTTTTTACTAGCCATCCAGGTCATTCTACAGAGTATTCTGCTTGGCTAGAGGCAGAGATTGCATTAGCAAGGGTTGTATCCTCAGAGCCGGGCATTGATTTTGATACCGGGAAGCCTATGGAGTACCCTTATTCCCCTAGTGTTCCCGCTGCTATGACTCCATGTTCTGCTGAGTATTTAGAGCAGAGTTTACATCTGATGACATATGAGAGGGATCAGGCTAGGGCCTTAATGTTGATAGCTCTTTCTGATAGAGATGCCGCTCTGATTGAGAGAGATGATTCTCTAGCTCATAGGGATACTGCTATTATTGAGTGGGATAAGGCTCGATCATCTAGGGATGCAGCTGTTGTTGAGCGTGATGATGCCTAGCTACCCGAGATACTGCCATTATAGATAGTACAGCATTGAGATCTCATAATATTGACATTATTGCAGAGATGAGTGCATTTATTGATGAACATGGTAGCACCATGCAAATGGCCGTAGAGCTTTTGGTTCGTGTAGATACCCTTGGGCAGGAGCTAATAGATTTACCTCCATCTACTAAAAGGGATGCCATGTTAGACTTGATGGCTCGCTTATCCACTGGTTTGTAGATTAGCTTTGATTTTCCTGCATAGACTAGATTAGCCATTTTTTCATGTACATGATATAATGTCTATATCAAATAGTATTATATGGCAAGAAAATATGTTTTGATCCACTCCCCTTTTATATATGCCTTGTTACTTGCTTGATAATTGCATGTTTCTTCAGGACTTGTGATCTTGATGTATTCTGAACTCCTCCTTAATAGATGGACATTGAGATGTCTCAGGATCTTTCAGAATGGATCATTAATCTTTGTATTCCCCTAACTTTTTGTGTCTTGGGACTGGTTTCTAAATGTGGTTATGGAGATAATTGTGGCTTTCCTCTTTTAGGTTGACCGCACAAAAGATGGTCACCGGTACTCCTTTGTATTGGGGAGCCCAGGTAGTTCCATTTCTTATGGATTGATGTTTCTCTTTGAGGATTCAACCGTAGCTTATATGGTCGTCGATATTTCTCCTATTTGTGTGGGGAGACCAGGTAGCTCTATCCCTGAGGTCTAAGGCGATGAAGTGTGGTTTAACCGCCCCACAGATGGTCGCCCATGTATTCCCGTGTATTGGGGAGATCAGATAGTTCCATCTCTTATGGTTTGGTTTGAAAGTTTTGAAGGATGATCCCAGTACTGTTGATAGGGTTTTGTGTTTTTCGTAGGGGTGAGACTTCACCGTGAATAGATGCCTACGTACTCCTATTGATGAGGGGAGATCAAGTCTACATAGTTCCAACCTAGCGTGAAAAGGTTGAAAGTTATATTTGGAAAAGAGGGTGTAGAGAGATTTTTTTTGTTTTTTTCTGTAGTTAGACCAGACCATAAAAATGGATGCCTACGTACTCTTGTGTATTGGGGAGATTAGGTCTACGTAGTTCGTCCCTGGTGGGACAAACTGAAGTGATGAAAGTTGTAGAAAGGTTTTGAAAACCTGAGTTGAATGATGGATCTAATGATCCAGAACCAGGATGTTGGTTTGCAAGTAACTTTAGACATAGTACCATTTCACGGTGTCCGAGTTGATGAGTTGGGGAAATTCCTCACCATCTATCTCTTGTAATCTGAGAGCTCCTCCTGTCAATACCTCCTTGACAACAAACGGGCCTTCCCAGTTTGGGGTGAATTTTCCTTTAGATTGATCTTGGTTGTCAAGAACATTTTTCAAGACCAAGTCACGTTCTTTGAATTGACGTAGCTGGACTTTCTTGTTGTAGGATCGAGGGATCCTCTATTGGTATAACTGACCATGGAAGATGGCTGTTGTAGACCCCAACTTTTATAAATAAAGATGAATTTTCTATAAATATTATTTTTGAATATTATGGACTAAATTTGATAAAATGTTATAGTTGTGGGTAATATTTATAAATTTTGCAAGGTAATCAAGTTGTTATAAAATATTTGTTTGGTCGGGGAATATTCTTTTTGTCGGGGAATATTCATACGACGGCACAATCATTGGTGAACCCCACAACAGAATTATTGTCGGATTGAGAAAACGACAAAAATATTTTTATAAAAATAACGGCGGAAGTTTTACTGTTAATCTTCGTTAAACTACTCGGTAGTAAAACTACAAAGAATAATCTGGCGTGGTTGCATAGTAGCACACGGTATTGATTATTGATGCTTACGTGAGAAGTCACTCAGTTTTGTTTAATTATTGCCTCAGTAATTGTTGCATAGTATCTCACGTTATTTGATTCAATTATTGTCGATATTTTATATATTATTAAATCAATAATTGAAATGATAGAGTTATTAATATTATAATTTGCAATATTAACGATATCTAGAAGTTCTGCTAATAAGAGGTTTGATCACCTAATTGCGCGCCAATAGGGAGAAATCCTTATTGGAAAGCCCCTTCTTTCTTGGGAACGACCTGGTTGATTAATATTGTGAATTATAATAATTGTGACGCCCCCAAAATTAGGTATACGTCACCCATCTTGGGTCGCCACTTACATGGTACATAAATTCAAATACAAACTTACTAATATAACTATCGTGTACAATACGACATAAACTGTGAGTTTGAATACAAATATTGTCTACTAGATATTATACAAACTCAAAATGAGTCCTCATTACAACTATTATCACACTATTTCACAGAATAGTGAGGACTACTAATGCTATCCTCTGGACCATTACTCCGTTCCCAACTAGTCCCAAATTTATATTCTCATTTCCTGAAGAGAACAGTGAAAGAAAGGGTGAGCTCAACTAGCCCAGTAAGAAATATTATGACCAAGATAATGCAGAATAAATTATCATTAGCCTTCAACAATGTTAAACTGATAAAATACAATAGACAACCAGTTTAACTGCAGCGAAATATGCAATCCATTAAAAGAGTCAAGTAGAAAATAAAGTCTACTATCTTTTAGGGTTTAAAAGGTTTTTCATCACTGTTATAGCTGAGACTCAACTTTAATGAATAAACCACAATATCTAATCATCCCTGTACCACGGTCAAGAATTTTCATCAAATTATCAATGGTCATGACTATACCGAATCACCCCTGGTCATAATCATACCAAAAACTATCCATCACTGCATTACAGGCCACTGGGAACTTTTATCACATCATTTATAACAAGCCATGATTATACCGAATGATCCCTGGTCATAATCATACTTAGTTCATCTATGCACGTAAGCCAAAGATAACATAATATAACATGAGGATGATGACAATGACATAATAATTCAATAAAACAAGTTCAAGAATTATTTTATCCAGGAATTAGTAACGTCCAAATTGTCAACAAGATACTATTTTGTAGAGTAAAATTCAAGAATAATCAGAAGAATATTTCCATGAAAAGATACTTGATGAAACGTAAATATCAAAGATATTCTACTAATTTCATGGAGTATAGAAGTCAAAGTTTTAACCAACTAGGTATAATAAAGAATGGAATAACAAAAGAAATCACCATGCATGCGACGCTTGTGATTGAGATGTATAAAAGTTATTCAAATGAATAATAATAACGGAACCGTGTCGTGTGAAATTCACACCGACGGTGATGATCCAATGTAATAATAAATGCTGAATAATAAACAATGGAACCCGTGTTCGATAAAACACACGCATGTGATATTCCAAATGTAATAATAAATGCGGAATAATAAACAATGGAACCAGTCCGGTGTAAAACACACGCATGTGATATTCCAAATGTAATAATAAAGAATGGAATAATGTAAGAAGATCACCAAGTATAGGGATTCAGCGTATACAAAGTTATTCCAATGAATAAATAAGAATGGAATAATATAAGGATTTCACCAAGTATAGGGTATCTGCCATGATCTGAGGATATGTATATAGGGTATGCCACTTTTTACAAAGTTATTCCAATGAATAATAATGAATGGAATAATGAAGTTCTCTTCATGAATAAGAAAGAATAATACCCTTTACTTGTACAACAAATAATATCCCTTACCTTAGAAGAACTGAATATTGGAAAAGTGAAGTAGCGTAATACTTTTCTTCTTTTCTCTCTATAGATTTTCTCTCTATAGCTTCTCTCTATAATTTCTCTCTCTGAGTTTCAAAGAATTAAAAAGAAAATAATGAAGGAATGAGCTTATTTATAGGAAAATAGAATGCATAGTAATTAATCCATGAACTATCCCGATTGATTTACTTTAATCTGACGGTCCATATTTAAAGCAAAATCTTTTAAATAAAATATCATATATTCTATTTATATAAAAACATTTTACTATGCAAACACTATGCAACACTATGCAAAACACTATGCAAAAATACTATGCAACACTATGCATAATAAAATATAATATATTCTATTTATAGAATAACTTTAATAAAGTATTCGCTTTATATAAAAGATGTTTCGCTTTTATTACGTTAATAATACTGAATAAAACAAAACGTCATTATCGCTATAATAATTCATATTATTAATCGACAATAATGGAATCAAACCGAGTGACTTCTCACATAAGCATCAATAATCAATACCGTAAAGTGCTACTATGCAACCACACGTATTCATCGCATTTCTTTTACTACCGAGTAGTTCAACAAAGATCAACCAGTGAAAACTTCCGCCGTTATTTCAATAAAATATTTTTGTCATTTTCTCAATCCGACAATAATTACATTGTGGGGTCCACCAATGATTGAGCCGTTGCATCGAATGTTCCTCGCTAAACCTAATATTCCCTACCAATCTAATATAATATAACCACTTGCATACTTTGCAAAATTTATAAATACTACCCACAACTATAATATTATCTCAAATTCACACCATAATATTAAAAAATTATTTCGACAAAATTTAAATCTTTATTGATAAAATCTGGGTCTCACAATAATGATGATAAATGTTGTTAAAAATATTGAGGCAATTTTATGAAGTATTTGATGTAAATTTTGCTTATTATTTGGACCTCCCACTTTCCTTTTCATTTTTAAAATTGTCGGTAGAAGTTATCTTATTTTTGTTTTACATATATATATATATATATATATATATATATAATATTGTTAGTGGAAGGTGGGTGGGGGAAATTAAAATGGATGTAAGGAGTTTTATTATAGATATTATATATAGATAAGTTTGAAAAAAGTGGGTGGAACGTGCATTATTATAAATATTATATATATATATATATAGGTTAGTTGAAATAAATGGACGGAAGGAGTATTATTATGGATTATATATATATAATATTATATTTTATTTAAAAGATTTTGCTTTAAGTATGGACCGTCCGATTAAAGTAAATCAATCTGGACCGTTCATGAATTAGTTACTATGCATTTCATTCTTCTATAAATAGAAGTTCATTCCTTCATTATTTCTTATGAATTCATTGAAACTTTAGAGAGAGAAACTATAGAGAGAAAGAAGTAAAGTATTCTGCTACTTAACTACTTCTTTATTTCAGTTCTTCTTTAAATGGTAAAGGATATTAGTCTTTTGTATTCATGAAGAGAACTTCTGTTATTCCATTCCTTATTATTCTGTTGGAATAACCTGTATACGTGGAATACCCTATACTTGGTGACATTCTTCTATTATTCTGTTGGAACAACCTATCTGTGTGTTTTACACCTGACCGTTCCCGCCTTTTATTATTATTCTGTTGAACATCCTATCATGTATTTTACACTAGACACGGGTTCCGCTTTTATTATCCTCGTTGGAACATCCCGCTTGGCAAAAGTTTGCCTCGACCGGTTCCGTTATTATTCTCGTTGAATAACTCGCCTATGCACCATACGCATGCATGGCGATTTCTTTTGTTATTCCATTCTTTATTATACTCAGTTGGTTAAAGTTTTGACTTCTATACTCTATGAAATTAGTAGAATATCCTTGATATTTGCGCTTCATCCAATATCTTTTCATGAAAATATTCTTCTGATCATTCTTGAATTTTACTCTACAAAGCAGTATCACGTTGACAATTTGGACATTATTAGTTCCTTGATAAATTAATTCTTGAACTTGTTTTATTGAATTCTTATATCATTGTCATCATCCTCATGTTTATATTATGTTGAAAGTTATCTGTGGCCTGTAGTGCATAGATGGACTTGGTATGATTATGACCAGGGATTATTCGGTGTAATCATGACCGTAATGTTACAAATGATGTGGTAAAAGTAATCATTGTCCCGTAGTGCATTGATGGATAGTTGTTGGCATGATCATGACCATTAATGAATACACAAATGTCCTTGGCTGTAGTGCATGGATAATTTGTGGTCGTGATACTAAAGAATATCTTTGTCATGCAGTCGTACATGGGTGATTCAATGATGTGGATTATTTATTAAGTTTGAGTCCCAAATGATAAAAGTCATGAAAAACTTTTTAAATCATAAAAGATAGTAGATTTTATTCTCTACTTGACTCTTTTAATGGATTGCTTGTTCACCGCAGCAGCTTAAATTTGATGTTGTTATATTTTATCACTTTAACATCACAAAGGCTAACGATAATTTATTCTCGCATTATCTTAGTCATAATATTCCTTATCGGGCTAGTTGAGCTCACCTTTCTTTTCACCGTTTTCTCTTCAGAAATGAGAACATAGCGAGGGACTAGTCGGGGAACCGGAGTGATTAGTCCCGAGGATAGCATTAGTAGACAATAATTGTATTAGTAATTGTATTCAAACTCACAGCTTATGTTTTGTCGTATTGTATTGCATACGACAGATTGTATTAGTAAGTTGTATTTGAATTTTGTACCATGTATCCGATTTACCCAAGATGGGTGATGTATACATAATTTTGGGGGCGTCACAGTTGGTATCAAAGCTTAGGGATATGATACTTGGCTGAGATGTGAGATAAGAACTAGGAGGGGAGAGACAGGGAATTCCTTCGCTAGTATGACCTACCTAAGTTTATGTGGTATTTAATTGGTCGGTCAGAGTATAGGGATAATATGTGATATGTTAATTAACCTTTGTTTTGTGGCAGTATCTGAAAATGACATCCAAGAATGTTGAGAATAGCAATGGAGCACAGGCGACCGTTGATTCACCGCATATCAATAATTAGGATAATGTGCATCAGAAAGGCGACAATCCTCATGCAAACAACAACATTGACCAAATAATGAATGATCAAATGTTTAGGGGCTTTATGCAATTCATGGAACAAAGAAAGGTAGAGAACGGCTCTGCCCAAAATGCGTGTGGAAACACTCGAAACTCTCGGCGGTCACCACCGCTAAATGGATTCAAGGAGCTGGGACCACCAGAGTTTAAGGGAGAGCCAAAACCACTTATGGCGGAAGCATGGATAAAGCAGATCACCAAGATATTTGATGTCGTGGGATGCTCCGAGGAGCAAAAGGTTCCCTTTGCTTTGCTTTTATGTTGCGCGAGAGGCATTCATCGGTGGGAATCGGTAAACGTACTCAACTCCGCCAGATCAAGATGTCTTGGGAGAAGTTCCAAGAGTCGTTTCAACGAAAAATACTTTCCCGAAAGTATTCGTCACATGAAGGAGGTGGAGTTTATCAAGTTGGAACAAAACAATATGACCGTATCGCAATACGAGGCTAAATTTATGAGTTATCCCTGTTTAGGTCCCACTTGGTGGATAATGAAGAGAGAATGACACGGATGTTTTTAAGAGGTTTGAAGCCGGAGATACGTAAACATCTTATTTCTCATAAACTGTGTTTATATTCAGATGTTGTAAATAGGGCTCAGTTAGTGGAGCGCGATAACGAGTCAACACAACTAAAAGAGAGCAGCCGACAAAATGATAATACCAGCGAGAGCAGTCATTGAAGCGGTGACAACAAGTGTGGAGGGAATCAACAAGCCAGAAATGGTAACCACTTCGGTGGTAATCGTACAAAAAACAATAAGAATGGACATTTCAAGAAGAGAGATTCAACAATGATGGAAAGACGTCAAAGACCAAAGACCTATTGTTAAGGAAGGAGAACGACCACCTATCATATGTTTCAAATGCGGAGGGGAGGGGCACATCAGTCCAAACTATGCGATGCCGTCCAAAGCATGTTATAATTATGGAAGAGAAGGTTGCTTAGCCCAATTTTGTCGTTCACCGAAGATAAATTCAGCTAGGATGGAGGCACCAAAGGCCGTCCCAGAAAAGTCAAAACCGGTAGTGCAAGGGAGAGCATTTGTTGTGACCTCCCAGAAAGCAAGGAACCCGAATGAGGTCATCACGGGTAAGCTTATTATAAACTCTAACGAAATCTATACTTTAATTGATACCGGTTCTACCCAATCTTTTATTTCTCCTACTTGCGCTCATCTATTAAATTTGACTCAGGAGAAATTAGACTTTGATTTATCTGTGGAAACTCCGTTGGGAGAAACCTTCATTACATCCACTGTTTATAAGTCTTGTTTGGTTCAAATCGGTACCCTCACATTACCTGTAGATCTTATTTCATTGAAAATACTTGCATTTGACATGATTCTAGGGATTGATTGGTTAACTACTCATCATGCAAAAATTAATTGTTTCCGTAAAGTTGTTAGCTTTCATATTCCTAATCAACCTATTATGTGAATTCAAGCGACCAAACCATTAAAATCAATCACGGTCATCTCAAGCCATAATGCTATTCGTTTATTGAAAAACGGATTTTAAGCTTTCTTAGCTTATGTCATAGATTTAAACAAAAATACGTTAGTTTTGAACGATATTTCTATTGTTAATAAATTTCCTAACGTATTCCCCAAAGAACTTCCTGGCCTACCCCCTGAGCGTGAAATTGAATTTTGTATCGACCTTGAACCCGGTACAAAACCCATTTCCAAAGCCCCATATCGAATGGCTCCTATTGAACTTCAAGAGTTAAAGACCCAACTATAGAAATTGTTAGACATTGGCTTTATTCGTCCTAGTACTTCTCCTTGGGGTGCTCCTGTTCTATTCGTCAAGAAGAAAGATGGGAGTATGCGACTTTGTATTAATTATCGGGAGTTGAATCATGTCACCATAAAAAATAGGTATCCATTGCCACGTATTGATGACCTGTTTGACTAGTTGCAAGGAGCCAAATTCTTTTCAAAGATTGATCTTCGTTCCGGATATCACCAATTGAAGATTAGAACCAATGACATTCCAAAGACTCGGCTTTCGTAACTCCTATGCGGCATTATGAATTCCTAGTTATGTCCTTTGGATCGACTAATGCTCCTAACCGCCTTCATGGATATGATGAACCGAGTATTCAAGGAATATTTGGATCACTTTGTGGTCGTCTTTATTGATGACATCTTTATTTATTCCAAAAGCCGTGAAGATCATGAGCAACACTTGAGGCTGGCACTCCAAAAGCTTCGTGAATACAAGCTTTATGCCAAGTTGAAGAAATGAAAATTCTGGCTTGAGGAAGTAGCATTCCTTGGGCACGTAGTATCAAGTCATGGAATATCTGTTGACCTAGTAAAGATTGAAGTAATTCAAAGCTTGGAGTAACCTAAATTAGTGACCAAAGTACGTAGCTTTCTCGGTTTAGCTGGTTATTATCGGAGATTCGTGGAAGGATTTTCTTGAATCACTACTCCATTGACTCAGCTGACTCAGAAAGATACAAAGTTCGGTTGGAGCGAAGAATGTGAGAAGAGTTTTCAAGAACTCAAGAGGAGACTCATTTCGGCACCTGTTCTGACAATACCATCTGGCTGGGATTTGTCATCTACAGTGATACTTCGGGCAAAGGGTTGGGATGTGTTCTCATACAACATAGAAAAGTCATAGCATATGCCTCAAGACAACTCAAAGAATATGAGAAGAATTATTCTACTCATGATCTAGAGTTGGCAACTGTTGTCTTCGCACTAAAGATTTGGAGGCATTACTTGTATGGGGAGAAGGTGGAGATCTTTACGCATCATAAAAGCCTCAAATATTTCTTTACTCAAAAGGAACTCAACATGTGACAACGACATTGGCTTGAACTATTGAAAGATTATGATCATACCATCCAATACCATCCTGGAAAAACGAACGTGGTAGCTGACGCATTGAGTAGAAGATCATATGCAAGCACGAGTGCGATATTATCAACGCAAAGGCCCATTTTGTGTGACTTGCAAAGGATGGAGATAGAGTTAAAGACTCCAGGGACCCATGTGATGATGGCGAATATACGAGTAGAACCGACTTTAATTGATAAAGTTAAAGCTGCTCAAGTTACAGACCTGGAGTTGATGCGTATGAGGAAGAAAGTGCAAGAAGGTGCTATACCGGAAGCAAGAATCGATGAAGAAAGAATACTTCGAGTCAACTCCAGACTTTGTGTTCCTAACGACCCTGATTTAAAGTATAAAATCATGATGGAGGCGCACAACACACCATTTGCAATCCATCCCGGGAGTACCAAAATGTATCATGATATTTGTCATACATTTTGGTGGAACAATATGAAGAGAGAGATAGCGTTGTTTATCTCAAGGTGTCTAACTTGTCAACGAGTTAAAGCGGAGCATGAAGTACCAAAAGGTCCATTGCAACCACTTGAAATTCTAGAATGGAAGTGGGAGCACATTACCATGGATTTCGTTACCGCTCTTCCTAAGGTTTCTCAAGGCATAGATGCGATTTGGGTCATTGTTGATAGATTGACCAAGTCTGCTCATTTCTTAGCGATACGAGAAACTTATACACTTGAATGTCTTGCTCGTATGTACATAAACGAGATTGTAAGACTGCATGGTATGCCGATATCCATAGTTTCTGTTCAAGACCCAAGATTCACTTCACGATTTTGGGTTAGTTTGCAAAAAGCTATGGGCACAGACTTACGATTTAGCTCGATATATCATCCTCAGACGGACGGACAGTGGAGAGGACTATTCAAACTCTCAAGATCTATTAAGACTCGTGGTCCTTGATTTCAAGGGAAGTTGGGACAAGTTCTTACCATTGGTGGAGTTTTCCTACAACAACAAAGCTTATCAAGCAAGTATCGGCATGGCTCCATTTAAAGCGCCAGAAAGGAAGAAAGTGTCATTCTCCAGTATGCTGGGATGAGGTGGGTGAAGCAACGTTGTTGGGACCAGAGTTGGTACGTATGACTACGGAAAAGAATCAAACGATCCGACAACGTATAAAAAGCTCACAAGATCGACAAAAGAGTTATGTTGATCTTCATCGAAAGGATGTGGAATTCGATATAGGAGATCATGTGTTGTTGCGTGTTGGTCCATGGAAAAGAGTTACGAGATTTGGAAAGAGAGGAAAACTTAATCCTCGATTCATCGACCCATTTTTAATCCTCGATCGAGTAGGAACTGTGGCCTATAGACTCGCTTTACCGCCAAGTATGTCTCGTGTTCATAACGTTTTTCACATATCCATCTTACGTAAATATGTGAATGACCCGAACCACATTATTGAGTTAGAACCGGACGAAATAGCGGAAGATTTAACGTATGAAGAGGTTCCTGTTCAAATCTTGGATAAGAAGGAACACATTCTACGCTCCAAGGTTATACCTCAAGTCAAAGTTTTGCAGAGAAACCACGTTGTTGAGGAAATGACTTGGGAGTTAGAATCTGAAATGTAATCAAGGTATCCTTACCTCTTCGACATACCAGGTACGTACCCTAATTTCGAGGGCGAAATTTCATAAGAAGTGGAGGTTGTAAGACCCCAACTTTTATAAATAAAGATGAATTTTCTATAAATATTATTTTTGAATATTATGGAGTAAATTTGATATAATGTTATAGTTGTGGGTAATATTTATAAATTTTGCAAGGTAAGCAAGTTGTTATAAAATATTCTTTTGGTCGGGGAATATTCGTTTTTACTCGAATATTCGACAATCATCAGTGGACCCCATAACGGAATTATTGTTTGATTGAGAAAACGACAAAAATATTTTTTATAAAAATAACTATGGAAGTTTTACCGTTAATCTTCGTTGAACTACTCGATAGTAAAAGTACAGTAATTCGCGTGGTTGCATAGTAGCACACGGTATTGATTATTGATGCTTACGTGAGAAGTCACTCAGTTTTGTTTAATTATTGCCTCAGTAATTGTTGCATAGTATCTCACGTTATTTGATTAAATTATTGTCGATATTTTATATATTATTAAATCAATAATTGAAATGACAGAGTTATTAATATTATAATTTGCAATATTAATGATGTCTAGAAGTTCTGCCAAGGAGAGGTTTGGTCACCTAATTGCGCGCCAATAGGGAAAAATCCTTATTGGAAAGCCCCCTCTTTCCTGGGAACGACCTGGTCGATTAATATTGTGAATTATAATAATGATGATAAATATTGTTAAAAATATTGTGGGGATTTTATGAAGTATTTGATGTAAATTTTGCTTATTATTTGGACCCCCCACTTTCCATTTTTAAAATTGTCGGTAGAAGTTATCTTATTTTTGTTTTACATATATATATATATATATATATTGTTATGGAAGGTGGGTGGGTGGGTGGGTGGGGGGGAGAAATTAAAATGGATGGAAGGAGTTTTATTATAGATATTATATATAGATAAGTTTGAAAAAAAGTGGGTGGAAGGTGCATTATTATAAATATTATATATATATATATATAGGTACGTTGAAATAAATGGACGGAAGGAGTATTATTATGGATTATATATATATATATATAATATATTATATTTTATTTAAAAGATTTTGCTTTAAGTATGGACCGTCCGATTAAAGTAAATCAATTTGGACCGTTCATGAATTAGTTATTATGCATTTCATTCTTCTATAAATAGAATTTCATTCCTTCATTATTTCTTACGAATTCATTGAAACTCTAGAGAGAGAAACTATAGAGAGAAAGAAGAAAAGTATTCTGCTACTTAACTACTTCTTTATTTCAGTTCTTCTTTAAACGGTAAGGGATATTAGTCTTTTGTATTCATGAAGAGAACTTCTGTTATTCCATTCCTTATTATTCTATTGGAATAACCTGTATACGTGGAATACCCTATACTTGGTGACATTCTTCTATTATTCTGTTGGAACATCCTGTCTGTGTGTTTTACACCGCACTGTTCCGCTTTTATTATTATTCTTCTCATTGGAACATCCTCGTCATGTGTTTTACACCTGACCGGGTTCCGCTTTTTATTATTCTGTTGGAACATCCTTGCTATGGGAAATTTTGCACGACCGGTTCCGTTAATATTATTCTCGTTGAATAACCTGCCTCATGCAAAAGCAATGCATGCATGGTGATTTCTTTTGTTATTCCATTCTTTATTATACTCAGTTGGTTAAAGTTTTGACTTCTATACTCTATGAAATTAGTAGAATATCCTTGATATTTGCGCTTCATCCAGTATCTTTTCATGGAAATATTCTTCTGATCATTCTTTAATTTTACTCTACAAAGCAGTATCACGTTGACAATTTGGACATTATTAGTTCCTGGATAAATTAATTATTGAACTTGTTTTATTAAATTCTTATATCATTGTAATCATCCTCATGTTTATATTATGTTGAAAGTCATCTGTGGCCTGTAGTGCATAGATGGACTTGGTATGATTATGACCAGGGATTATTCGGTGTAATCATGATCGTAATGTTGCAAATGATGTAGTAAAAGTCATTATTGGCCCGTTGTGCATTGATGGATAGTTGTTGGCATGATCATGACCATTAATGAATGCACAAATGTCCTTGGCTGTAGTGCATGGATAATTTGTGGTCGTGATACTAAAGAATATCCTTGGCCGTAGTGCATGGGTGATTCGATGATGTGGATTATTTATTAAGCTGAGTCCCAGCGATAAAAGTCATGAAAAACCTTTTAAATCATAAAAGATAGTAGATTTTATTCTCTACTTGACTCTTTTAATGGATTGCTTGTTCCGTTGCAGTTAAATTTGATGTTGTTATATTTTATCAGTTTAACACTATTGAAGGCTAACGATAATTTATTCTGCATTATCTTAGTCATAATATTTCTTACTGGGCTAGTAGAGCTCACCCTTTCTTTCACTGTTCTCTTTAGGAAATAAGAACATAGCAGGGACTAGTCGGGGAACGGAGTGACGATCCAGAGTAAGAACATAGTAGAGGTTTCATCTACCAACTTGGTGAAGTAGTCAATCATTGTGAAGATAAACCGATGACCATTGCTGGCTTTGGGCTCGATTGTCTCGATCACGTCCATTCCCCACATTGAGAAGGGCCAGGGCGAACTCATATTGTGGAGCTCCCCTGGAGGGGCATTGGCATACTCTTTTCGTTTTAATACTTGAAAAGGACATCCGACACTAAGGCAATCCATACGTCTTTACTTATGATCACTTCTAGGTGATCAGCCTATTGTACTCTCTGTTGATCAACACTCTTCCATTAAACGTATTTACATTTAACATTTGGCAACTTCGCGTGCCCATCGAATAATCGATGAAAATACTTTTGTTTGTGCATAGACAAACTTGCCTTTACATCCGTACCAAATACTTGGCATAAGATAGCGTTAACAGTTCTATATCGAAAGACTTGTAAATAAATCAATCAATTCTTCAAGACTTGTCTAGCCGAGTCAAAACAGGCATCGACTCTTTCTTTAAAACCATTCATGCATCTTATAACATGAATCATAAAAAACTTGGCTAACACAGAGGTCAGACAAGCGTTAAGAAAGACTTGCCTTCAAGAGTCTTCGAATATAATATTCAATCTATTCTCAATCTTTACAAGATCTACATAATATATTCACATAGCACGGTGTAATTAGTTACCAAACAAACTTACTTTATTTGTTTTAACCAACTTCTTTCTCTTCTATTACTTACTTGAATTTATTTCGTTAATAAATTCAATTCATCTTTCTATGCTTCGTTACGTCTTGTTAATGTTCTTACGTTATTAACCGACATTCGATCATCATTGGTGAAATACAAACGTTGAATCATCATTCACGGTTTACTTGCTTATACTTTTGCGTTCTTCGTTTAATTCTTATTAAACCATACTAAATCTTCTAATGTTATCACCTATAAGTGATTTAAGGTCAGCCTTATCATGTACATTAAGTAGATTCATGTCTTACTATTTGGTTTACCTTCCATTAGAATTAAAACCTAACTTGGTCTACCTTTTTTACACCGCCAGTTATGGCCATGCCTCTAGTATATCTTCTATTGCTGCGGTGCCAATTAAAAGGGACAAGGTCGAGTCAAGGTTATGGCGTGGCCATTTTATCTTTGGTTTATGTCATGTAATACATCAATGCACCATTTAAGGAGGATAGTTGGTTTTTCCAACGAAACTCCCGGCTTCATAACTTATTCGTTTTACATCCGAATTGGCTTATTCGAAAGCCCACAACTCACAAATTACATACTCTAGGTGTTCATATAAGAATTTTACATTTTTGAATCCGTTAACTCGGAATTCACTTTTTGGTTCATTTTGAGCGTTCGTTTATCATTTTCGAGCGTTCAATACTCGTTTTCTTCGCTATAAGTCAGAATTCGACGATTCTCAAGTCCACAACTCTTGAATACCCTATCTCACATGTTGGCATTGAAAACCAATGTTTTCAAGTCACACGACAACTTTTGACCCTTAATCCGAGTTTTTTACCGTCTATTTTCACAAAATTTGTCATAACTTCATTACTCGTGTTCTATAAGCCAAATCAAATGGAACACTCCATTGATTCATCATCTACACCCTAACCAACCAATATGCACATACCCTAGCTATGATGGTTTTCAATTCGTCCAATCATAACTAAGTTAACGTTCATTACTTTCTATGGTTTTAACTTACGTAAACGCTTATGATTTCTATTCGATCATGACTTATCAATGTTTTCGTTATTAATAGTCATCCTTATTCCTCCTCACTAAACATGCTCCACCAATCTACGATTCTCTACGAGAAATAAATCGAAAAAGATGAAGACTATTGTTTACAAGAATATTACCTTTGTCGTTCTTCGCATTTTTGATAAACATCTTATGGTTTGCTTGGAAGTAGATATATAAACATCTTATATATTTCATTTATTTTCTTATTTTTTGGCAAATTTTTTTAATTTATATTATTATATTTGTGAAAAATTAAATAAAAATTCATTTGATATTAATTAAAAAATAATTAAATATATTTTTCATTTTTTTGACCAACTTTTCTAATTTATATTATTATATTTGTAAATAATTAAACAAAAATTCATTTAATATTAATTAAAAAAATATTTAAATATATTATTTATTTATTTTCTTATATTTTTGAAAACCTTTTCTAATTTATATTATTATTTGTAAAGAATTACATAAAAATTTATTTTGTTATAGATTTTTCTTTTAGATCCACATAATAAATGCCACGTGGGATAATTATTGACACATAAGCTTCATTTTTCCAACTCAACTGCTGATGTGGAGATTTTCGTTAAAAGTCAACAGACTTAACGGATTTTCTAACGTTTTGTTAGTAAATACAAGTTCAATGAGTTGACTGTAAGAAAAAAAAAGTTCAGTGACCCGTTTGTAAGTCGACCTATAGTACAGTGACTAAGAAAGCATTTAACCCTTTCAGGTTGATGATGTTCTCCAACATAAGGTTATTCTGGACTTCTTGAGATTTCTGTAATTCAAGAATAGCGTCTCTTTGTTTGGTGGCTATCCGGAAGTGAATATCATCTCTATCCTTCATGCTTTGAATCATTTCCTTGATAATTTCCCTCAGCTTCTTTGTAAGCTCAGCGTTCAGAGTGCCGGGGAGATTATTTGCAGCAGTGATCATTTGATTTAGCCGGAGATGAATGTGTTCTGAGTGAGTTTCTAGGCTTTCATCGATGTCCTTGACCATGTTCTTGGACACTTCATTCAAGTCATCTTTTGTGGGCAGATTTGTGAGTGGAACACTGGGTTGAGGATTGTTTAACGGAGGGGATGTTTTCTGGGATTGATCTTGCAGGGAGTAGAGGGCAAGATCAAGATTGAAGTATTCTTTATTGGATGAGGAGGGAATATCCGATGGAGGGGCTTGGATTTAGATGTTTGAGTTTGGTGACTCTACGATTTGAGGTGAAGACTCTGCAATGAGGCTAGAGTCCGTGATGGTAGAGATGATGTGAGACCCCAGATTTTATGAATAAAGATTTTATTTTCTCGAAATATTTTTTTAAATATTATGGTGTGGATTTGATATAATGTTATAGTTGTGGGTAATATTTATAAATTTTGCAAAGTATGCAAGTTGTCATATTATATTCGATTGGTCGGGGAATATTTATTTTAACAGGGAATATTAGTACAACGACACAATCATTGGTGGACTCCACAACAGAATTATTGTCGGATTGAGAAAACGACAAAAATACTTTATGAAAATAACGGCGAAAGTTTTATCGTTAACTGTTGAAACACCCGGTGTTAAAAGTACAGTAATACGCGTGGTTGCATAGTAGCACACGGTATTGATTATTGATGCTTACGTGATAAGTCAATCAGTTTTGTTATATTGGTATTATTAATGTAATAAAACAGAATACTTTTATAAAGTTATTTTATAAATAGAATATATTATATTTTATTATGCATAGTGTTTGTATAGTGTCTGCATAGTGTTTTGCATAGTAAAATCTTTTTATATAAAACAGAATACTTTTATAAAGTTATCTATTTTATTAGACAATAATTAGAATATATTATATTTTATTATGCATAGTGTTTGCATAGTTCTGCATAGTGTTTTCATAGTAAAATCTTTTATAAAGTTATTCGTTTTATTAGATTATAAATAGAATATATTATATTTTATTTAAAAGATATTTCTTTAAATATGGACCGTCAGATTAAAGTAAATCAATCTGATAGTTCATGAGTTAGTTACTATCACGATTCATTTTTCTATAAATAGAAGCTCATTCCTTCATTATTTATTACTTAATTCAATTTGAAACTCTAGAGATAAAACTATAGAGAGAAAGAAAAAAGTTACGCTACTTCACTACTCATATATCCAGTACTCTTCTTCTTAAGGTATGAAATATTATTTGTTGTACTCGTAAGGGATATTATTCTTTTGTATTCACGAAGAGAACTTCTGTTATTCCATTTCTTTATTATTCTGTTGGAATAACCTGTATACGCGGAATACCCTATACTTGGTGACATTCTTCTATTATTCTGTCTTTATTATTCCGTTGGAATATCCATGCAAGGCTTTCTGTAGGACCGGTTCCGCTCTTTATTATTACTCGTTGGAATATCCTATCTCGTGTTATCTGTGGGACTGATTCCATCATTTATTATCCGCATTTATTATTCTATTGGAACATCCCAGCCGGTGTGAATTTCACACGACCACAGTTCCATTATTATTATTCTGTTGGAATAATCGCCTACATCTAAGTACCGCATGCATGGTGATATCTTTTGTTATTCTATTCGGTATTATACTCAGTTGATTAAAATTTTAACTTCTATACTCCATGAAATTAGTGGAATATCCTTGATATTTGTGCTTCATCCAGTATTTTTCATGGAAATATTCTTCTGAGCATTCTTGAATTTTACTCTACAAAGCAGTATCATGTTGACAATTTGGATGTTATTGGTTCATGGATAAATTAATTCTTGAACTTGTTTTATTGAATTCTTATATCATTGTCATCATCCTCATGTTTATATTATGTTGAAAGTCATCTATGGCCTGTAGTGTATAGATGGACTTGGTATGATTATGACCAGGGATTATGCGGTGTAATCATGACCGTAATGTTACAAATGATGTGAAAATTAAAATTCCTCATTGGCTCGTAGTGCATTGATGGACAGTTTTTGGTATGATTATGGCTATGGATTCTCTTCGGCCAAGGGAGCAAAGATGAAATGTTTTATGCCATGATTAGGACCGTTGATGAAAACACGAATATCTTTGGCCCGTAGTGCATGGATAATTTGTGGTCGTGATACTAAAGAATATCCTTGGCCTGTAGTACAGGGATGATTTAATGATGTGGATTATTTATTGAGCTGAGTCTCAGCGATAAAAGTGATGAAAAACTTTTTAAATCATAAAAGATAGTAGATTTCATTCTCTACTTAACTCTTTTAATGGATTGCTTGTTCCGCTGCAGTTAAACTTGATGTCTATTATATTTTATCAGTTTAACAATGTTAGAGGCTAACGATAAATTATTCTGCATTATCTTAGTCATAATATTTCTTACTGGGCTAGTTGAGCTCACCCTTTATTTCACTGTTCTCTTCAGGAAATGAGAACGTAGCTGGGACTAGTCGGGGAACAGAGTGATGGTCCTAGATGGTGCATTAGTAGTCCAATATGCTTGATGCAGCTACTTCCTTGCCTGATATGTTTGGTCTAGTCTCTACGATCAGTAGAGATTCTACGATTGAGGAGATGGATGGCCTTTTGGATTTGTGGCTGACCTTATTCTTCTTCAGCAGCTGAGATATGGTGGCTCTATCTTCTTCTGCCTCAGCCTGCTGTTGTTTCTTTCTTAGGATCCTTAGAGTCTCAATGTCAGAGGACTCTACTAGTTTATCAGTTGTGGATCCTTGGGGTTCTTCTTCCTTTCTAGCCTTAAGCTTCCTCTTGCCCTTGCTTTTTCTGATAAGGACAGAGGGTTCTCCTTTGTTTGTTTCTTCTTCTTCTTCGATCTCCTTGACAACAGACATATTTCCTGGAAGGCCTGAATCCTTCAGATCACCAGTTCTTCCACTGGACTAGGTTATCATGCGTGCATACTCAGCTGGGTTCCTTTTCCAATTCTTAAATAGTTGCTGGGTCATTCGTCTGTTTGGGTTGATAGCTTCAACTTCTTCGTCCCCAATTTTGTCACCCAGAGCAGATTGTAGAATGATACTTATGAATCGCCCGTAGAGCATCTTTTGAGGGCTTTTTAACTTCTTTGAGTTGGTGATCCACTTTCCAATCCATTCAAGCAATAGGTCTCAGGAAGGGCCAACCTCTTGGACCGAGTCAAGGGCCAGTCTATTTAGCAATCGTCGTGTCTGAGCTACGATCGTCGAGTCTGATCGGATCCTTGTGATGAGTTTTTGACATAGCATTCTTTTAAGGTAGCTCAGGAAGGGCCAACCTCTTGGACTGAGTCAAGGGTTAGGTTTGTTCCTGAGGCGCTTATTAGAGAGATTGCTTTATTTTGAGACTTATCATCACAAGATGCTCCTCTTGATGGTTGGGGTTCTGCTATCGTTGAGTCTGCACTACGATGGTTGAGTCTATGCTACGATCATTTTCTTTTATGTCACTTCAGTTCTACGATCGTGGACTTCCCTTGATTATGTCTACGATTTTGAGCTTAGCCTTTTGTGTCTGTTATGGTTAGCATAAACTAGAGCTTATATTTTATGGTTGTAAATTTAGCATTCCTAGTTCACTTATTAACTTATTAAATCTGGATTCATCTAGAGGTTTTGTAAAAACATCAGCAAGTTGATTTTAAGTAGGGATATATTGTAAAGATATAGTTCTATTTTGCACATGATCCCTGATAAAGTGATACCTTATTTCAATATGCTTAGTCATAGAATGCATAACAAGATTATAAGTTATTGTTATGGCACTTATGTTATCACAGTGAATGGGAATGGATTTGAAATCAAACCCATAATCAGCTAGCTGATTTTTCATCCATAGGATTTGAGCATTCACTTTGAAATACTTTCATTCTCTATTCTCTTTCATACACATCCTGTCTGGCTAGAATCAATAGCACAGACTTAACAATAACGGTTCATGTATAAACAAAACATTCTTTTATTGAACAGTTCAAACATAGAACAATTCATCTCATAGAAACACCGAAGTGTTCACATTGTGGCACACGGCCTCATACGTTCTACCACCTTGCAAAAATATCGCACATTCGCACATAGACATAACTTCTCAAGTTCAAAATCTGAGAAGTTTAAGAAACTAGCATTCAGTTAGAATATGAATGAAGTTAGGAAACTTGCCTTACGCACAGCTATAGCTTACGCTGAACTGCTCATTCCAATACCTATAACACATAAGGAAACAACATATACACCAATTAGTCATATACTTGACTTACGCATTGGTTTACTTAACTTTACTTCTTAAGGTTCACGTTCTTACAACTAAGTTTATGCGACCAACTTTCTTTACCGCTTTACGGCTTTATGATATACGGAGATGTCTTACTCTAAACGTTCATCATCTTTGATGATTTACATTCTTATCTTCTTCTTATACTTCTCTAGGACTCAGCACACATCGCTTCTCTGCTAGTAGTCCATATGGTACTCTGAGTAGTTTCCCACAAACAACCAACAAACAAGTTCCCGTCTCATCTACACTACCATCACAGTGAGTTAGATCAGTTTCCAGTTTTGTATATACCTTCGCTCTTTGAAGGAATTGTTTAGCCCAGCTCCCATATGTAACCATCAAAGGTTTCGATTTTACCATAACCTAACTTTCTCTTAACTTATAAGAACTATTAAATTATAATGTTCGTTAAGTCAAGTTCTTATTCCTTATGGCTTTCTGGCAAGTAATTGCCATACCTCAGGACTCATTCTTATCCGAATCACATTCGGCTTTCATTAATGTTATTATCATTCGTTACGGCTTTCTCAACAATTCATATTTTGCAGACTACCTTCGTCAACGTCTATGTCATACAACCAGGGTATACTTAGAACGTTCGTCAAACGCGAATACGATTTACAAGGATCATTTACGTATTCAACGTTCACGTTGCTCGTCTCTTAATCTCTCATTCAACCTTTACTCAAGGTTTCAATTGCATTCATCGTTATCCATTCCATGAACCCCATGTTCATTATTCTTTCTTAATGTCAAAGCCATACAGTCCGTTGTATGCTAAGACTGATCGTTCATCGCAACAACGTTGCGTTCATAGCGTCTATACGCTTTACACTTATCTCTTATTATCATGACATAACATCGGAATATTATTCATTACCTTCGTCACTCAACGTCCAAGGAATCACAATCACAGTAATCCCTCACGTTCGTTCATCGTGATTACAGTTTTCGGATATCGGTCCTGTAACCCGCACCTACATTCTTTATCTTTTTAATCTCGTTTAATCTTTCCGTTCAACCTTCATTAAAGGTTTAATACACTTGATTGGATGTTACATTACGTGAACTACATGTTCATACTTCTTTCTTGCACATCCTCCAAAGAATGGCGAGAACTAAAATCTCATTTACGGGCATTGCTCTTGCCTGGCCGCTGACTGCGCCTGGTACCTTTCTTTCCTCTCGTCTTTGTGGCGCGACCTACTTCTCTCTCTCTCTTCTTCGATTTGGCGTGGTGCGAGTCCTTACTTAGTGGTCATATTGCTGCCACATTCGATTCCGAAAGATTTTCGTCTTCATATAGGCGCTTGGCGCCCACAAATTATACTATGGTTCATTGCTGCGACAAACTCTTCTGATGTGCTCGGACAACTTTACACTACATTCTTGACATCGGCCTCGAAGCACACAACTCGTCAAGCATGGCACCAGAGCATGAAACCTAGAAATTTTTCTAAGTCTTTTACAAGCTTGAGACGCTGATTTCGAAATCTCATAACTTCTTCGTTATAACTCGAAACGAGGTCGTTCCAAAGCTATTTTCTTCCTTATCTTATGTACTTTGATTACCCTCAGACAGAGATTCATTCTGAATTCGTTAAAATGCCATTAAATTGGCTTAATCTTCACTCTTCGTTTATTTTACCATTTTTAACGTTCTTTGTTCGTTCGTCCGTAATTCGGTCATCCAAACTCGGAATTCGTTCGTTCTTGAGTTCACGACTCTCGTTTTATACGTTCTCTTACATTTTTATGAAACCCTACACGTTCGGGTTCTTTTACTAACTTTCAAATTTTCGTTCTTCTTTTACAAAATTTTCGCCATAACTTCGTTATAGCTTAGTTTTAATCCGTTCTTCATGAACGTTTCTAACATTCCTAACCAAGCAATATGCATCTAACTTATACGCGATGGTTTTAAACTTGTCCATCAACAACATTTATACTACGATGGTTTTAAATTTGTCCATCAACAACGTTCTTCGTGTTCTTTGCGTGTTCTTCGCGTTCTTCGTTAGTTCTTCATTTTAATTGATATTTTGGATTACGATTCTAATTTTTCTTGGAATTTGATGTTATAGAACATCATTCCTTACTTAATTCACCTACTCATTCATAATATTCATTCAGATCGCTCAAAATCCTCACGAATCTTATATTTGCTTAAGAAATTTATAAACTAAATTTCTTATTTTTATTTCTTCATTTTCTTACGATTTCAACCTTATGAAATCATTTCTAACTTAATCTACTTCTTATCTTCATTAAGTTATGTTTTTTTAACATAAAAACTTAAAAAAAATTAGAAGAACTAGTGTTCGGATTACCGTTCTTCTTTATTTCTCTTCCGTTATACAAAGCCGGCGATTCGCTAGCTTTTCTATTTCACGATCACTTTTGATCCGAGCATTCATGCTCACGCTCTTCCTCTTCCTCTCCCAACCGATCTCTCTCTCTATCTCTCTCAAGTGTAGGATTTTCAAAAATCCTAGAAAATGAAATTCTAGGTTTCTATTTATAGAAAACCAAAGCTAGGGGCAAAATAGTCATTTCGCCCCTAAAGTCACTATTCCCACCTCATCTTCAACTTAGCCACCACCCTTACTTGGTGGCCAAGTGGCCGGCCCACATGCCCATGGGTCACCCCATGGGTTGCCCCAATGGTTCTTACCCATCCGTTTACCCATCGGTTCGATCCGCGGTTTCTTTTCTTGGTTTGGGCCTTAATCCTAATTCTTATTGGGCTTTACTTGGGCTTGATTTCACAAATCACTGGGCTTGACATAATCCAAGTCCAATTGGATTCTACAAAGTCCATGAACACAAAATCCATTATGACTAATCGTATTCTACGCATTCTTTCCTCGTATTCTCGTAATCTCTTCGTATTTAACTCGTACGATATTCGTATTATATGTCGTACTATTCTTCTTTCTATACTCGTATAATAACTCGTATCATACTCGTATTTCTCACACATAATAATCCTAGTTATTATACGTACTCATTACATTCGCGGAACTCACTTTTCCTAACCCTTAGGTTTTGAGTCCGTAGGCCAAAACTTCATTTTTGCCATAACTGAAATATTATTGAATATTCCATCACGTCTCAACATTTAACGTAATCAATAACTTCTCGGAATTTCAAAATAAATCTCCGAGCAGAAATGGGTGAATAGTGCCTATTTCGTCTTTTTCTCCGAAAATATTTTTGATCCTGGAAAACATTCATTTTCTTCTTGAAAATTCTTACTCGTTAAATCTAGCTCGTAGCCAGAATCCTCCCGATTAATAATCATTCTAGGTTATAAAACGATTAATAAACACACAGCACAAAATAGTATTAATAAAAATTCATTTTATTAATTACTAATTCTTTAAATCTTAATTTCTGGACAATCCGAATTTCCGGGTTTTCACATCCTTTTCCCCTTACAAAAATTCCGTCCTCGGGATTTCTTCTAACTATACCCATACACGGGTCATCACATTCACCCCTTCTTTACAGAATTTCATCCTCGAAATTTTAACTTACTCTTCTTCTCAACTTCTCTTCAAAGAAGTTATTATCTTTCAAACATTCCTTACCCTTCATAACTTATCAAGAATCATGAAGTGAAAGGAATAACGAGGAATATAAAAATTCCTTTAAAACATTTCATACTTTTGCTGAGGGGCTAAATTGACCATATACTCTTACTAGGTTAAACAACATGACGCCATAACCTTTCTTTCTACGGTCAGTTTACAGTCACAAAGAAGGTAAGCTACCTCTTCCATGTTCTCCTCAGACTAAATCATTATAATCCGCACCAAAACAATTTGGTTCGGCATAGCTCTTTAAAGAAAGCTCGGTTTTCTTTTAATCATGTCATACCATTCGTCTTAGCCAAATCAAGTAGCTTAGACCATACCAATAAATTGGACATAAACTTGAAACATTCGTCTAGTCAACTCGCTTGCCATCGACTAATTCTTTAAATTCATTTGCAATACATCAAAACGTTTCATGACGTCATGATACCGCACTTTTCACAGTACATTGAGGACTTCGTCAGTTTATGACTTCATCATTAAGCATCATACCATAGCGGTTTATTGATCCTAAGATCAAATCCAACACCAGGTTTAATTGCATTAATAACTCCATCCTTTTACCATCCTTGCATCAAATGCATTGATGATATAGAATTCATTTTGTTATTTCAAATCAATTTCTGTCTAACTGAAACAATTAGCATAGACATACCAAGAATATTTCTTTTAAAATCCATTGGTTCCAAAAGCTGAACCAATTCTTTCATTTTAAAAATGCGCACATCAGCACGATTTCAAGAAATTTCAAAATCTAGCATAGCTAGATGACTTGGAATATCCTATTCTCCATCTTTCTTTATTGTCTTACTTGTGACAATACTTACTCTTCTCTAGCACCTTCAATGCTAAGTCTACTGAAAATACTTACTTTCAGTCTAAACATTTCTATACCTTAGTATAGTTCATCAACTTACCACACTTTATGTGTTTAGGAACTTTCCACAACCATATGTGTTTAAGAACTTATCTTCATGATATGTAATCCAAGAACAAATCAAGGACTATCCATATGCTTAGGGCTCGAAAAACATAGCATATAACTATGAGTCACAAAATTTTCATAAGTATGAGTTTCAAGAACCCGCACTTTATCTTATCATTCTCTACCTATCAAGTATATACACGAGAAAAGATTCACCTTCTCATCATATACATATTGATAGCCGACATAATATTCAATGATTATCAACTAATAAATAACTAAGTAATAACAAACCCCCTCACATTCGAAGGTTCGTACTACTCAGCTATCACATGAGTCCTCAAATCAAAATCTTAGAACTTTTAACTTTCTCTTTACTTAATACGAATTTTCTTTAATTCGTATGCTATCCTTTTAACTCAATCTGAGTTCTTCTTTCCGTACTACTTCGTAGTACCATTCATTCATAGCATTAGTTATAAATCATTCATCGTTTAACAGATCATCTGTTACTACGATTTACTATGATCACGTGGTGATCTTCTTATCCTTCTCTTTACGATTATAGTCTTAGGTACTCATACCTAAGGTTTATAACCTATCAGCTCTGATACCAACCTGTAACGTCCTGAAATCCGGTCTTTCTTCACACCCGGATTCTATACGTCACGAGTTCATCATTCATTCTGCTTACATCATTATATACTGAAATATAACAACATACACTCTCAATTCCCAGGTTCTAAAAACCTTATAGCTTTTCTCATTACAAATAATGATAATTACATTATTCTTTTCATCTTACACGAGTGACTTTCATCCGCCACCAATGATATATAACTGTTCATTAAACTAATCTATAGTTTAATTCTATCATTCTATATTACAAGTCTTCACTTGCTCTTCACGCACATTCATATACTGAATGGCACTTCATCTAGATACCGCTCAGCTTGATCTTTACGGGATCCCTAAGTTCTTTCTAATCTCGTTCGCTGAAAATGTTTTTCATTTAAAGCAAGTGTGAGCATTTAATTGCCCAACAAGTCATAACAGTTGAACAAACAACTTCAAGAATTTAAACATTCTTTTCAGACTTCAATAACCGAACAAGGTTACGAAGCAGCTTGAATAATAGGAATAGTCTTGATTCCTATAATCTTAAAACATTAGTCACATTCACTTTGAAATACTTTCATTCTCTATTCTCTTTCATACACATCCTGTCTGGCTAGAATCAATATCACAGACTTAACAATAACGGTTCATGAATAAACAAAACATTCTTTTATTGAAAAGTTCAAACGTAGAACAATTCATCTCAAAGAAATACCGAAGTGTTCACATTGTGGCACACGGCCTCATACGTTCTACCAACTTGCAAAAATATCGCACATTCGCACATAGGCATAACTTCTCAAGTTCAAAATTTGAGAAGTTTAAGAAACTAGCATTCATTTAGAATATGAATGAAGTTAGTAAACTTGCCTTACGCACAGCTACAGCTTACGCTGAACTTCTCATTCCAATCCCTATAACACATAAGGAAACAACACATACACCAATTAGTCATATACTTGACTTACGCATTGATTTACTTAACTTTACTTCTTAAGGTTCACGTTCTTACAAGTAAGTTTACGCGACCAACTTTCTTTACCACTTTACGGCTTTATGACAAACGGAGATGTCTTACTCAAAACGTTCATCATCTTTGATGATTTACATTCTTATCTTCTTCTTATACTTCTCTACGACTCAGCACACATCGCTTCTCTGCTAGTAGTACATATGGTACTCTGAGTGGTTTCCCACAAACAGCCAATAAACAAGTTCCCGTCTCATCTACACTGCCATCACAGTGAGTTAGATCAGTTGCCAGTTTCATTTATACCTTCGCTCTCTAAAGGAATTGTTTAGCCCAGCTCCCATATGTCAACCATCAAAGGTTTCAATTGTACCACAACCTAACTTTCTCTTAACTTATACGAACTATTAGATTATAATGTTCGTTAAGTCAAGTTCTTATTCCTTATGGCTTTCTGGCAAGTAATTATCATACCTCAGGACTCATTCTTATCCGAATCACATTCGGCTTTCATTAATCTTTTCTCAACAATTCATATTTTACGTACTACCTTCGTCAACGTCTATGTCATACAACCAGGGTATACTTAGAACGTTTGTCAAACGCGAATACGATTTACAAGGATCATTTACGTATTCAACGTTCACGTTGCTCGTCTCTTAATCTCTCATTCAACCTTTACTCAAGGTTTCAATTGCATTCATCGTTATCCATTCTATGAACCCCATGTTCATTATTCTTTCTTAATGTCGAAGCCATACAGTCCGTTGTATGCTAAGACCGATCGGTCATCGCAACAACTTTGCGTTCATAGCGTCTATACGCTTTACACTTATCTCTTATTACCATGACATAATATCGGAATGTTATTCATTACCTTCGTTACTCAACGTCCAAAGAATCACAATCACAGTAATCGGTTCTGTAACCCGCACCTACATTTTTTGTCTTTTTAATCTCGTTTAATCTTTTCGTTCAACCTTCATTAAAGGTTTAATACACTTGATTGTATGTTACATTACGTGAACTACATGTTCATACTTCTTTCTTGCACATCCTCCGATGGCGAGAACTAAAATCTCATTTACGGGCATTGCTTTCTACACTGTACTTGCTGCGGCCATTGGTTCTTCCTTACCTCTCGCGCTGCGACCTACTTGTCTCTCCTTTCTTCCCCGAATTTGGCTGCATGCACTGAGTCCTTACTTAGTGGGCATGACTGCTGCACCACACTACGAAAGATTTTCAGATCTTTATACATGGAGCTTCTGGCCCAAAAATTGTACTACGGTTCACGCTGCGGCAAACTCTTGCAGTGTGCTCGAACACTATTACGCATCATGTAACGGCCGGCCTCAACTCCTGACTTCATGCTAGGCCAAGCATGAAACCTAGAAAATTTTCTAAGTCTTCGTTATAACTAGGAACGAGGTCGTTCCAAAGCCATTTTCTTCCTTATCTTACGTAATTTGATTACCCTTGGATAGAGATTCGTTCTGAATTCGTTAACATGCCATTCAATTGGCTTAATCTTTTCTCTTCGTTCATTTTAACATTTTTAACTTTCTTCGTTTGTTCATCCGTAATTCGGTCATCCGAACTCGAATTTCATTCGTTCTTGAGTCCATGACTCACATTTTATACGTTCTCTTACATTTCTATGAAACCCTACACGTTCGGGTTCATTTATTAACTTTCAAATTTTTGTTCTTCTTTTACAAAATTTTTGCCATAACTTCGTTATAGCTTAGTTTTAATCCGTTCTTCATGAACATTTCTAACATTCCTAACCAAGCAATAAGCATCTAACTTATACGCGATAGTTTTAAACTTGTCCATCAACAACATTTATACTACGATGGTTTTAAATTTGTCCATCAACAACGTTCTTCGTGTTCTTCGTGTGTTTTTCGCGTTCTTCGTTCGTTCTTCATTTTAATCGATATTTTGGATTAATATTCTACTTTTTCTTGGAATTTGATGTTATAGAACATCATTCCTTACTTAATTCACCTACTCGTTCATAATATTCATTCGGAACGCTCAAAATCCTCACGAATCTTATACTTGCTTAAGAAATTTATAAACTAAATTTATAATTCTTATTTCTTCATTTTCGTACGATTTCAACCATGTGAATTCATTTCTAACTTAATCTACTTGTTATCTTCATTAAGTTATGTTTTTTTGAACATAAAAACTTAAAGAAAATTTAGAAGAACTAGTGTTCGGATTACCGTTCTTCTTTATTTCTCTTCCGTTAAACAAAGCCGGCGATTCGCTAGCTTTTCTATTTCACGATCACATTTGATCCGAGCATTCATGCTCATGCTCTTCCTCTTCCTCTCCCAACCGAGCTCTCTCTATCTTTCTCAAGTGTAGGATTTTCAAAAATCATAGAAAATGAAATTCTAGGTTTCTATTTATAGAAAACCAAAGTTAGGGGCAAAATAGTCATTTCGCCCCTAAAGTCACTATTCCCACCTCCTCTTCAACTTAGCCACCAAGTTAACTTGGCCACCACCCTTACTTGGTGGCCAAGTGGCCGACCCACATGCATATGGGTCACCCCATGGTTTGCCCCAATGGTTCTTACCCATACGTTTACCCATCGGTTCGATCCGCGGCTTCTTTTCTTGGTTTGGGCCTTAACCCTAATTCTTATTGGGCCTTACTTGGGCTTGATTTCACAAATCATTGGGCTTGACATAATCCAAGTCCAATTGGATTCTACAAAGTCCATGAACACAAAGTCCATTAAGACTAATCGTATTCTACGCATTCTTTTCTCGTATTCTCATAATCTCTTCGTATTTAACTCGTACGATATTCGTATTATACGTCGTACTATTCTTCTTTCTATACTCGTATAATAACTCGTATCATACTCGTATTTCTCACGCATAATAATCCTAGTTATTATACATACTCATTACATTCGCGGAACTCATTTTTCCTAACCCTTAGGTTTTGAGTCCGCAGGCAAAAACTTTGTTTTTGCCATAACTGAAATATTATTGAATATTCCATCACGTCTCAACATTTAACGTAATCAATAACTTCTCGGAATTTCAAAATAAATCTCCGAGCAGAAATGGGTGAATAGTGCCTATTTCGTCTTTTTCCCCGAAAATATTTTTTTCCCGAAAAACATTCATTTTCGTCTTGAAAATTCTTACTCGTTAAATCTAGCTCGTAGCCAGAATCCTCCCGATTAATAATCATTCTAGGTTATAAAACGATTAATAAACACATAGCATAGAATAGTATTAATAAAAATTCATTTTATTAATTAATAATTCTTTAAATCAAAATTTCTGGACAATCCGGATTTCCGGGTTGTCACATCCTCTATCTTCTTTGCTTCCATTTGTGACAGGAAGCATAAATAAAAACATTCATTCTGAGTGGCAGCTGTTGTTTTGACTCTAGCACTCGGATCTCCAATGATTCGATCTTGAGTGTGATCTCTGGCCCATCTATTTTCGGTTGGGACATCTGTCCTGATGCCTTCTTGTCTTAAGTCTTCAAGATCTATTTCTTCTTCTTGGTGTGGAGGTTTGTTGTCTTGCGTAGGCCTCTTTACAATCTCATTTTCTTGCTCAACGATTTCACTATCTGGCACTACGATCATAGTGTTGAGATTAACGACTTCATTCGTAGTGTCTGCATTATCGGTCGTAGTGTCTTGAAGCACTGTTTTGTCTAAGTCTGTTTCATCAAAGATGATGTGAATCGAGACTTCAACATTCAAAGGTCTTCTTATTGAACACCACATAGGCCTTCTTTGTCATGGCATATCCAAGAAAGATTCCTTCGTCTGACTTGGGTTGGAATTTCGTTAGGTACTGCTTTCCATTGTTGAGAATGTAGCATGCACAGCCGAATACATGAAAGTAGCTGACACTTGGCTTTCTTCCTTTCCACAATTCGTAGGGTGTCTTCTTGATCGTAGAGTGTATCAGTGATCTATTCTGCGTGTAGCATGCTGTGTTGACGTCTTCTACCCAGAAGTATTCAGGTAGATGAGCAGCTGCTAGAAGAGTTCTTCCAGCCTCTATCAAAGTTCTGTTCTTTCTTTCAGCTACTCCATTTTGTTGAGGAGTTGGTGGAGCTGAGAAGTTATGACTGATGCCATTGTCTATCGCAGAATCGGTCCATTTCTCGAAAGTCGATTCTCTTCCATGATCACTCCTTATGGCCTTGATTTTCTCTCCTTTTCGTTCATCACCACTCCCGAACATCTTGATTAATTGGGAGCTCGTTTCATCTTTTGAAGTTAGGAAGAACACCCATGTAAATCTGGTGTAGTCGTCGACTATAACTAGAGAGTATCTTTTTCCTCCAAGACTAGTTGTCGGAATTGGCCCAAATAGATCCATGTGGAGCAACTGCAGGGGCTTGTTGATAGAGTTGGCAGTTCTACTCTTGAATGAGCTTCTGGTTTTCTTTCCAAGCTGACAGGCATTGCATGGCCTTTCTTTTACGAAGTTGAACTTAGGTAGGCCAGTAACGAGATCTTTTGATGCCAGTTTGGACATGCTTTTGAAGTTTAAGTGGGACAACCGTCTATGTTATAGCCAGCTCATTTCTTCAAATGCTTTTGCCAGAAAGCATATTGTCTCGTCTGAGCTAAGTTGACCAAGATCCATTATGTAGACATTTCCTTTTCTTGTCCCGGTTAGATTTACAACAGATGTCTTCAAATCTCTGACTTGACATTGGTTGTTGAGGAATGTTACTTGATGACCCTTGTCACAGAGTTGGCTGATGCTTAGAAGGTTGTGTTGGAGACCTTCCACATATGCTACTTTGCTGAAAGATACTGCACCATTACCAGTAGAGCCGTATCCCTTTGTCTTGCCCGAGCCGTTATCTCCAAAGATGACTGAGGGACCCTCCTTTTCTATGTAGTTAGATAGAAGGGCTTTGTTCCCTATCAAGTGCCTTGAGCATCCACTGTCCAGATACCAGGTTGTGATCGTGGAGATCTTTTCCTGTCATAAAGTTTAACCTTCAGTTTGGTACCCATATTTGCATGGGTCCTATCTTGTTAGTGCCCTTGGGGACCCAAATCTGTTTGATCTTGGGTCTCACATGCATGAAATTATGACAACACTTGGCAGCCTTGTGACCAAATTTATTGCATATAAAACATCTAGTATGATGCATGCCTGTGTGTGTATGATAATTCATCCTCCATTTGGACTTGTGTGGTTCTTTAGTTATCCTTCTATTAAACTGATTCTCCTTCTTTCACGTGTCCTTGGGTTTCATAAATAGTGATGAGTGTGCCATACTTCTACTTTACCTTCCCAGTTAATTCGTAGAGTTGGTCTTACTTAACTCTACGATTCTTTGAGGTTGGTGAGTAGAGGTTCGGTTACTCTTCTTTTTTGTGAAGCCCAGGCCAGCATGAGATCCTTTACTCCTTTGAGTCTGAATGGAAATAGTAGAACAAGATTGAACTGGTTCTTCCTTCTGTGAGGATTTCACAAAGGTAATGCTTCTACTAAAACTTGAGGCATTACTAGTGCTAGTTTCCTTTGTCTTTTCCACACATGGCTCAGAGATGGATTCCCCAAAGCCTATGTCTGTTCTGTCGAATGTACTTCTCTGACTAGAGAACAGGGAGTCCATGGATGATGAGGATTTTTTCCATGTAGAAATAGTCTTTTCTAGTTCCTCAATTTTAGAGGTTAGATTAGACTCTCTTTGTGCATTGAGTTTATTTATCTGTTTTAAGATCTCATTCTCAGCCTCAAGCTTGGAGAGAAGATTAGTACTTAAAAGGGATATTTCAAGCTCTTCTTGAACTTTCTTTTTCTCTTCTTGAAGAAATGAATAATCCTTAGACAAAACTCTAAACCACTTCATGTATTGATGTAGATCAGTGGTTACGCCATGCAGTGCAGTTCTTAAATCATTTATGTCTACATTAGGAGAGTTGAAGTCAAATACATCATCGAGACTTACATCATGTATGTTGGAATTTAGTTTGTCCTTTGCATGTTTGGCCATTAGGCACATATTAGCCCTTTGTGGTTCTTCATCATCTCCAGAATCAGGATTGGAGTCATTATCTGAATCACTCCACGATCCTCCAGCTACCATGCCTTTGTCTCTCTTCCGAGGCCTTTTGTTGCCTTTGTATTCCTTCTTTGCATGTGATTTCTTCTTTAGTTCTTCTCTAAGAGGTTTGTTTGCATTTGGCAATGAAGTGGCGAAGCTTCTTCTTGCGGTTGTAGCATAGATCATTCATTTGCTCCCCGGTCACAGTAATTCTTTGACCTTGTTTGGCTTGCTGGTTTTTCCTTGACGCATGAACCTTCTTAGTCTTTTTACCAGCATAGCAAAGTCTTCATCATCGTCTTCATCATAGTCAGAGTTAATCTCAGTGTTGACCTTAGATGAACCTTCAGTTGCTTTGAGAGCAACACCCTTATCCTTCTTTCTTCCTTCTAATAGGGCTTCAGCTCGTTGAGTCAGCTCTAGTTCGTATGTCAGGAGACTGCCATATAGCTGTTGAACTGTCATCTCATGAAGATTCTTTGACTCTCTTATAGCAGTGGTTTTGTCATCCCACCTGCCCGGTAGGGCTCTCATGAACTTTATGATAAGATCTTTGTTCGGATAGATCTTCCCATATGCTCGTAGAGAGTTGAGCAGAACGTTGATTCTCTCATAAGTGGCAGTTACATTCTCTCCTTGAACATGAGCAAACATTTCATACTGCTGTGTCAGGAGTGATTGTTTATTTTCTCTTACTTCTTCAGTTCCTTCTTGCATGATGAGCAGTGCTTCCCAAACCTCCTTAGCTGTTTTGCTGTTGACAACGTTTTCGAACAGATCGTCTTCTAAGGATTGAAACAGGATGTTCTTGGCCTTTTTGTCAAGTTGGACAGCTCTCTTCTCGTTATCTGTCCACTCCTCTTTGACTTTGATTTGTATTCTATTTGGATCGTCTGTGGTTGGTGCAAGCTTTGTTGGAACATAGGGCCCATTCTGAAACGTCTGAAATAGATCTTCATCTATTGAGTCCATGTATTCTTGCATCCTGACTTTCCAATTTGCAAATTTATCCTTGTTGCACATTGGTGGCTTACTGCCTCCTCCAATCCTTGGTACGTGTGCCATTTGATCTACTAAAGCTTGTAAGCTGTAAAATAGAACATGCTTTGATACCAATTGTTAGTTCCCGTGAGCCTGATAGTTATCTAGAAGGGGGGTTGAATAGATATTTAAAAAATATTTTCGTTTTAAACTTGTTAGTTGATGATGATTAAAACTTAGCAGAATTAATGATTGTTTTAATCTCCTTTACGAAGTAGTGAAGTTATGAGAGTGAGGCAGTTATAGCAGTTATAGTAAGAAAGTAAAAGACACAGTCGTTTTAAGTGGTTCAGAGCACTTAAAGCTCCTAGTCCACTCTTCTACTCCTCGAGTAGGAAATCCACTAAGGATGTCTTTTACAACTTCTGAATCACACAGATTCCTTCTAGACCAGCAGTCTAGGAACTTCTTAGTTTACTCTTGAACTCTTCAAGTCCATCAGACTTGGCTCTTTTATAGTTCTCTTAGAACTCTTCAAGTCCAGCAGACTTGGTACTTTTTCTTCAGTTGATTGGTAGATGTTGAGTTCTTGATGGTTGCTACTCAGTTGTTGTTTAAGCACTTGTTCGTAAGAACTGAGTAGCTGAGCAAACTTTCCTTTTTCTCAGATCGTAGACTTGAGCTTTGAGAGTTCTTTACGTGTTTTGTTCAATGCTTGCTTCTCTCATCTACTTGATTTGTATATATGTGATCTTGAAAACTATCCGTTGGATTCATCCGTTGAAGCATTAAATGTGTTTGACCTTTCTGTTCTTTGATGGAGACTTTCTGCACATCTTTTGAATTACATTCTGGCCCACTGACACAGCAGACTGCTTTCTCACCTAACACCTGAAAAGTTGTTTTCCCCCTTACCAATGGTACTTTCCTTAGCTTCTTCAATATGCTTCTTTGTTGCATACTAAGGATATTTCTTAGGACTTTGGGACTGGTGAGTACTGCAACGTTTATAATCCATTCCTCATATGTTGGAGTCTGTCTCCACATAAATCGTGAGGCTTGATGACAGATGATACTCTATGATTCAGATCGTGGTACTCTATGATTCAGATCGTGGTACTCTAGGATTTAGATCGTGGTGACTTGTCGCCTTGGTGCTTGGTCTGATGCTATCAGCCGAGAGCACTACGATTTCTCTTAACTGTTTGCACACTACGATCATCGCTTGCTTGAGTTGTAAACTCTACGTTTTTGAGAGCACATTACGTTCTCTTTGTTGGCTCGGCAAACGTTGGGACCACTCTACGATTTCTGAAGAGGCCCTTCAAGGCAGGCACACTACAATCCTTGAAGCTCTACGTTTCTACCTTGACTTATGTAATGTTGATCAGATTGATACACTACGAATTCTTCGAAGCCTATCTATTACATCTCAAGATCAACCTAACAGCTTTGATCTTTCTATCTATACATTCATTTCCAGAATGATACACATTAAGAGCTTAGATCAACCTAACAGATTTGATCTATCACTACGTCCTTGTACATGTATTCCTTGAAGGACTTTACAAATAATCATGAGCATTTACATTTAAAACATCAAATCATAATATGCATTCTCCCAACATAGAAAAATACTTTGTCCCTTTCAACTGATCAAATAGATCATCGATCCTGGGAAATGGGTATTTATTCTTCATCGTTAACTTGTTCAACTATCGACAGTCGATACAAAGTGGAACGACCCATCCTTCTTCTTTACAAACAATACGGGCGCTCCCCACGGAGACACACTCGGTTGAATGTACTTTCTATCTAACAGTTCCTGTAATTGAACCATAAACTCCTTCATCTCCACTGGCGCCATCCTATATGGTGCCTTTAAAACTGGTGACGTACCCGGCAACAAATCAATTACAATTTCTACATCCCTATCTAGCGGAATACCAGGTAACTCCTCTAGAAATACATTCGCAAACTCTTGAACTACCGCTATTTGTTCCAATGGTGCTCCTACTCTTTGGGTATCCACCACATGACACAGATAACCCTTACACCCCTTCTTCAACATCTTCCTAGCTTGTTTCATGGTTAGATAACAAGAACGTCCCGGTGATTTATTACCATAAAACACCACCTCAGGTTTCTTAGAAGGCCTTAGGTTTACATTCTTTCTATGACAGTCTATTATCACTCTATGATTAATTAACCAATCCATACCTAGAATTACATCGAATTCTCTTAACCTTATCGGTAAAAGATCTACCGATAATTTGTTGCCCCTAATATCTACAAAACAATTCCTATGAATGTTTTCACTGGGAATTATCTCTTCGTTTGCTACCTTAACGTCTAAAGGTATTTCTATCTTTTTAGGATTTTATCCCAGTTGCTTAGCAAATCCACATGATATAAAAGAACAAGTAGCACCCGAGTCAAATAACACATAAGCATTTTTTTCGTTGACTGGAATGATACCTGCTACCGCATCTTGGACGATCATATTAAACGTTTGGGCTGAGGGTCTACCCAATGATGGTGTTGGTCTAGTAATGGCTAAATTACCACTACTAGAACCCTTACTGACCTCCGCCCCCTATTTCGGGAAATTTCTTGCCATGTGGTCCATTGACCCACAAACAAAACAACCACGACTTTTCTTAGGATTAGGATAGTTGGGAGATATGTGACCCTCCTGCCCACAATTATAACAACCCATTTTCCCTTTTACCTCTATATCATCCTCCACATCTATCATCATATTCAAATATGATGCCAATCCCATCGTCTCCTCGGAATAATCCTCCTCCGAATAATACTCCTCGGGCTCTAATTTTTCTAGAATCACTAAAGGTATCTCTGCTACAGGCATAGATACTGGCTCTACTCTATTCACGGACTCCTCACTTACCACATGTATATCCTTATACATCAAGCTATCGATTGACATCTACAATAACACATAACAAATTGATTAGTACATAATACACAATAATATAAGCACAAATCACATTTAATCCATTTAGGGTTACTTTCCATCTTTTACATCTTTCGGTACTGAGTTTCCTTAATACCTTATTAACTCATTTGACTTGAGTTAACTTTCTTCGGACCTTTCCTTTCCTAACGAGGTTATTAGCCTAAGGTTCTTCCCCCCTTAAGTTTTATAACCTAATGCTTTGATACCAAACTGTGATGCCCCCAAATCTGGGTATCTTCCAACCCAGCAGATGGTGCTCCACAATACTATAATTCATACAGTCATTTCATTGAGACAACAACCAAATGATTGTATTTACTATCTTTGTATTACAATAATACCAAATCTTTTTCCAGGTTCATAAACCGAATACATTCTTTGTTCTTCATAAGTATATTACATACAAATACTCTAATCTATTATAGGACGATTAATTGTGCATCTTAGCCTTGCCTTTATCTCTCTTAGAACTCTCAGTTCGTTCAGCTTTAGCTGCAAACATATGGTTCAAGCAAGAGTGAGCATAACTAGCTCAGCAAGTCTAACAAAGGATCATATAAATATCACATTGAGAATTATATGCTTAACTTCCATAACTAAACAATTAACTACTAAGCACTATGAAACATTTAACTAGTACTTCTCATTTCATAACAATGATTCCAAAGTATATATAATAACTTAGGAATTCTGAACCGGTCAAAACACCATGAACATACTCTTTTCGTTTTAATACTTAAAAAGGATATCCGGCACTAAGGCCATCCATCCGTCTTTACTTACGAGCACTTCTAGGTGATCAGCCTATTGTACTCTATGTTGATCAACACTCTTCCGTTAAACGTATTTACGTTTAACATTTGGCAACCTCGCGTGCCCATCGAATAATCGATGAAAATACTTTTGTTTGTGCATAGACAAACTTACCTTTACATCCATACCAAATACTTGGCATATGATAGCGTTAACAGTTCTATATCGAAAGACTTGTAAACAAATCAATCAATTCTTCAAGACTTGTCTAGCCGAGTCAAAACAGGCATTGACTCTTTCTTTAAAACCATTCATGCATCTTATAACATGAATCATAGAAAACTTGGCTAACACGGAGGTTAGACAAGCGTTAAGAAAGACTTGACTTCAAGCGTCTTCGAATATAATATTTAATCAATTCCTAGTCTTTACAGGATCTACATTATATATTCAATAGCACACTGTAATTAGTTACCAAACAAACTTACTTTATTTGTTTTAACAAACTTCTTTCTCTTCTATGACTTACTTGAATTTATTTCGTTAGTAAAGTCAATTCATCTTTCTATGCTTCGTTACGGATTGTTAACGTTCTTACGTTATTAACCGACATTCGATCATCATTGGTGAAATACCAACGTTGAATCATCGTTACTTGCTTATACTTTTGCGTTCTTCGTTTAATTCTTATTAAACTATACTAAATCTTCTAATGTTATCACCTCTAAGTGATTTAAGGTCAGTCTTATCATGTACATTAAGTACATTTATGTCTTACTATTTGGTTTACCTTCCATTAGAATTAAAACCTAACTTGGTCAACCTTTTTACCTTTATCGGTTGTTGCGGTGCGATCTCTAGTATATCTTGGCTGCGCTAATTAACGAGGACAATGTCGAGATCCAACATTGCTGACTTTGACCATTTCTTTGGGTTTGGGCTACTGGCCCATTACACATACACCGATTAGGCGGTGATAGTTGGTTTTTCCAATGAAACTCCCGGCTTCATAACTTTATTCGTTTTGCATCCGAATTGGCTCATTCGAAATCTCACAACTCACAAATTACATACTCTAGGTGTTCATATAAGAATTTTACATTTTCGAATCCGTTAACTCAGAATTCACCTTCTGGTTCATTTTGAGCGTTCGTTTATCGTTTTCGAGCGTTCAATACTCGTTTTCTTTGTTATATGTCAGAATTCGACGATTCTCGAGTCCACAACTCTTGAATACCCTATCTCACGTGTTGGCATTGAAAACCAACGTTTTCAAGTCACACGACAACTTTTGACCCTTAATCTAAGATTTTTATGTTTTCGATGTTTAACGTCTATTTTCGCAAAATTCTCCATAACTTCGTTACTCGTGTTCTATAAGCCAAATCAAATGGAATACACCATTGATTCATCATCTACACCCTAACCAACCAATATGCACATACCCTAGCTATGATGGTTTTCAATTCGTCCAATCACAACTAAGTTAACGTTCATTACTTTCTATGGTTTTAACTTACATAAACGCTTATGATTTCTATTTAATCATGACTTATCAATGTTTTCGTTATTAATAGTCATCCTTATTCCTCCTAACTAAACATGCTCCACCAATCTACGATTCTCTATGAGAAATAAATCGAAAAAGATGAAGACTATTGTTTACGAGAATATTACCTCTGTCGTTCTTCGCATTTTTGATAAACGTCTTATGGTTTTCTTGGAAGTAGATTGATTATAAGTTTCTAGCTCTTTCTCTCTCTCAATATGTATTGGTCAATCTTTTTAAAACACCAAATGACCAACCCTATCTTTGTATTTATAGGAAATCAACATGGGGTCAAAATGGTCAAAGAGGCCACCTCCTTACTATTCCACCTTCTTAATCAACTTAGCCACCAAGTAATCACTTTACTTGGTGGCCAAGTGGTCGTCCCACCTCTTTTATGGATCGTCCCATGGGTTGCCCCATGGGTTTTACCCATCACGTGACCCGCCGGTTTGACCTGCAGTTCGGTTTCTTGGATTGGGCTTGACTCAAATTAAAATTAGGCCTTGACTTGGGCTTGCTTACTTAATTCATTGGGCTTGCTATTAATCCAAGTTCAATTGAATTCTACCAAATCCTTAACTCAAAATCCAATAAGAACTATTCGTATTCTACGTGTATAACTTACGTATCCCCTTCGTCTAATACTCATACGATATTCATATTATACATCGTACTATTCTTCCTACCATACTCATATTCGAACTAGTATAATACTCGTATCTCATACGTATAATAACTTAAATGTTTACACGCATTACATTTCCCTTTCAAAAATCTCTTTCACTAACCCTTAGGTTTTACGTCCGCAAGCGAAAACTTCGTTTGCCATAACGAAAATATTATCAGATATTCCATTATATCTTCATATTCTATCATTACGCGTTTCTCGGAATTTCGAACCCAAGCTTCGAACGAAATCGAATGAATAGTGTTTTTACGCGAAAATTCTCGGAGAACATTCCTTTTTGTCTTGTTTAAAATAATTAATCCTAGAACATAGCCAGAATACTAACCACATCCACACATTCTAGGTCATAAAACGACCTTCAAACATCTTACTCACACAATTAATCAATTAAATTCATTTATTCCACATAATCAAATAGAAATTTAATTCATTAAAAATTCAAAATTCTCGGGCGTTACAGAGGGCCGCTCATGTGTGGGTCGCATACTCCACCATAGATTTCATCCATGAGTCTCAGAGCTTTGTCTTTGTCTAAGCATCTTAGAAGGCCTAGTTCTGCATCTTTTTTGTAGAGTACGTCTCTGCTCAGATAAAATTTCATGGCCATTCGATGGATCCGCTTTTTTTTCCAACTTGACTTGCCCCAGTGGGCATTGTAACATTCCAAAATTTTAAAATGTAATATTAAATATTTATTAATTTATATAAGTATTTAATAGATATGTTTATTGTTGAATAAACAATTGTTCAATTAGAGTTTATGTGATTTAGTTAATTATTTATTGAATAAATAATTAAATAATATATATTAAATATTTATTAGCAATATTAAATATTTATTGAATTATATAAGTATTTAATGGCAATTTGAGTTGATGTGATTTAGTTAATTATTTGTTGAGTAAATAATTATGGAGCTAAGAAAATTAATTGTTATGAGATTATATAGCAATTTAATTTAATAAGTAAGCTAGAGAGCTTATAGTGATTTAAATGAATTATAATATGTTAAATGGGAAATTGTAATTTAAAGTGTTAGTTGATTAAATAAAATTATAATTATAAAGAAATTACAGTTTTGAGATAATGATTTATGTGTTAAAGTAATTTAATAGAGTAGTATTTTAATTGATTAAATAGATTATTTAATTTAATAGAAGTGTGACAAATAACCTTGCTATAAAGGAGTTATTAAAATAAATTAAGGGAGTTTAATTCAGTTTTGCCAAACAAGGCCTAATGCCTATTAAGTCTTTAATCTAATTGTGTTTTACCAAACAAGACATAAGGGTTAATTGATTATTTTTAGTGGTTAGCCAAACAAGCCTTATGGCTTTTGATTTTCAAAATAAAAATAACTGATGTAAGTTAAGTTAGAGTTATATTATATATTTAATATATATATTATATCCATATACGTTATATTTTTATTACGTAAACTAGAGTAGGGAGAAGACAAAAGAAGAAGAAGAACACAGAGAAAAATTTGAGAAAACTCTAGAGAGAAAGTGAGTGATTCTAACAGGTTTTTTAGAAAGGAATTGGAGAGAAGAAGCTTGAGAATAACCATCATCTTCTTAATCAAAGGTAGGAGCTTAATCTTTTCTTTAAAAGGTTAGTTTTCTTCTTCTTCCAAAAAGTTCTCTGTGAAATTTTTATAAAGGATAAATTCTTGTTATGTATATAGTTTTGTATGATTATTGATTATAAGGTTATTCCATGAGTTTATATATGATTATAGATAAAGTAATTCATGTATATATGTGTTTTGTGGAAGAAAGTAAATTACAATTAACTTACATGAAAATATATATATGAAAATGGCTTAGTTTAAAATAGAAATTAAGGTTTAATTAGTTGTTAAATTGATAAATTGATTATGGAAATTGATAGAGTATATATAACCATAACTATGATGTTTTGAAATTTCTGTTTTGATTGAAAAACAAAATCACAATGTTGATTTTCATTAAAAATGTCAACAATGGAGTTTTTGCCAAAAACATTGAAATTGGGTGTTGTAAATTTGATGTTTATGTTATTTTATTAGTAGAAACATGTTAGAAGTCTTCACAATATGTTTATATGAAGTCTATATGTGTATTAAATGTTAATCAGTCTATTAGATTCGAGCTTTTAGGCCAATTTGGCTTTTGTTCATACTGTTGCTGAGCTTGGTCGCCAGATTACGATTACAGGCGCAGCTTGTGTCCCAAGATCTACAAATCTCCGTCGCAAGACACCGGCGCCACGCCACGCCTTGACCAATGGCTCAGTGACCCAAGCCATTAGGCCTTGACTCATTGTCGGCGATCACGAACCACGATGTAAGCTCGTGGCGCTAAGAACATGAAGTTATTATCGAAGGTTCTGATGGTTTGTTTAAGTATACACATTTGGAAAATAAATGTTATGTGTTAATAATAGGAATGTTAAATGATGATTTCAGTAGTATTAAGCTATGAATGAACATGCTATCAAGTGTTACCTATTGGTAACATAGTTGATTATGTGAAAAGGTAATTTAACCTTTATGATGTATATATTTGTTTATATGAATATACAATGTTGGTAATGACTAATTATGTCATGATGGCATATGTATAGGGTATTGATTCAAGTTGTAAGATTTAACTTGTGCGAAAGGCAAGTTTTCTAACTCTATTTCATAATTGAGCAAGTTCTCTAACTTAAAACTTCATTGTGCGAGTTTAATTTCATTTGGTACATTATTGTTTTCAAATTCAATTACAATTGTTGTAAGTTGCTACTTCTACACTTTCGTTGAGCTAGATTGCCTATTATTGAGTAAGTCATTGTATCTAGTTACTCATGATTTATCTGAAGCTTTCTAATCTATTATCTTGTAAATTCAATTCTTGCTTTTCAATTCGATTACAATATAATGATGTAAGTTATTTGGAGCAAGTTATTCTTGTATTTAACTTGTGGATTAGCATGTACAACTATATATGCTATACATGCTTATTATTCAATTCTAATTAACCTTGATTTAGTGTTGTTCAAGCAAGGTATGCTATAGTTATTCAAATTGTATGCTATTAGATTATTCCTAATGCATGACTTTAGTTTACTATAATTGATTCAATCATGATTATTCTATAGTATAGTGTTATTGGTCTTATTCAACTACTCCTTAGTTGATGTTCGTTGAATTCCAAATTATCTTGAAATCTTATCCAAACCAAACTTCCTTTCGTGCGGACTTGTACTCTAAATACTTAGATGAACAACTCTTTTAATAGAGGTTTACGCTTAGCGTTGAAATGGTTGTGCACAATACATTGTACGAAGTGTTGATCCCCCTAAGTACGTGGAGTCCTTATAGTCTTATGACTGTTAAAGTTAAAGTTGAAAGATTACTTATAACCGTGGACATGATTCATGGTCATTAGACCCTCAGTGAATGTTATAATTTTTAGAAAGTTAATAGAATATATTGTTCAGTTCTATTGAGCCTGATATTGGCAATTGATGTAAAAGTTTAAAGATTTATTTATTGTTATTTCAAGTGGGCCTTGTTTGCTCACTCTTGCCTGTAAAATTTCTTACAGCTAAAGTTAAAATTGGTGACGTACCTAGCACCAGTAAGGGAAAAGGAAAGATGAACAAGTACTGAAGACTTGTAATAGATTTGATAGTTTTATTATCAGACTTTGGTTTAAAGATTGTAATGAAGATTATTTAATTTTCCACATTTGAATGTTTGTAATTAAATGTTAGATAACCTGGGAGATTTTTATTTGAGTTTAATCCTGTATGGGCAGGTTTTTATTATTCAATTTGATTATAATTGGGTAGTTATAAATAAATGTTTTGATTAAGTGAACACAAAATCTTGAGGAAATGAACTACCAGGAATTGGGGGTGCCATAGGTTGGTATCAAAGCTTTAGGTTATGAACCTTAGGTGGAGGGAAAAGCCTTAGGAAGTAACCTTTGAAAAGATAGTGGAGATAACTCTTATCGAGTTTTAAGAAAGAAGTAATAAAACACTTATGTGCTTATGTGTTTATAGTTTATGTACTCGTGAGTGTCGAGTAGTAATGATTAATAATTAAAACTTTAAAACTTTGTTGTCAGGATGACTAATGTCGAAGAATCCAGTCAGGCTAGGGAGGAGGGACCTCAAATGCCTATTGAGGAGGAGCCTCGCGACATTCAGGTAGTTTGGGAGCAACTACTGCCACGGGAGTCAGCCCCGTTGGTCACAGTAGTTGAAGATGAGAATGATGACGTGGAAATAGATGAGGAGGATCCCATTTTGTTACCACAGGAGGATGAGGATGACGAGGACGAGGAGGAAAGGTTTCCACTTAACTCGATAGCTGGCCGTTTATACGATGAGGTGCATGACCGTATCGTAGAACTTCGAGATCTGATTGAGGAGTTGCGAGAGATAGTGGTTGAACAACGATCGCAATGACACAAAAAGACGGCGAGATCCAGGATCGTGAGGAACGACTGACAAACGCCGAGGAGAAACTAAAACAGACTGAAGGAGAGAAAGAACAATTGATCGAGATGGTTGCTGAACTGAAGAACAAGCTGAGAGAAGAAGCTGCTAAGAGGGCAAGAGCTGAAGATGAATACGAGGAAGCTTATCAATGAACTGGAAGAGCAATAAGGAACTCACAGGCGAAAAGGATGAAGATGAAAGAGATGGATAAAGTATTTGACACCGCAATTAATCGAGCTCAAGATCGGGTCATGGGATATCCGATTCAGTTCGAGACGCTGCCATCATATGTATTAGATCTCAGGACAATGTTTCGAGTCATGGAGGAAGAACGTGATAGGGCTAAGAAGTATCTTAATAAAACATCATAGTTGTTGTATGATGAGTGAAAGGTTAAATAAATTGTAAATCCCAAATGTTATGCAACCTATGGTGTTATGTGGTTATTTCTTCTATGGAGGCAAGTTAATTAGAAATACGTAAAGAAGTTGAGTAATAGTCTAATAGATGTTTTGTTTTAACAAAAAATGCCTCCCAGACGTGAACCACCCCGACAGAGAAACAATGAGAGAACTACCAATAATGACAATGTTAACGGTAACCCCGTTCAACAACTAGTGACACTACTGACAGGAGCGTTGCAGAATCAACCACAAATCCATGGTACAATGTTTAAGGATTTCAAGGTGGTTGGACCACCTAAATTCTGTGGGTCCATGAATCCAGTCGAAGCACAAACCTGGATTATAGAGATAGAAAAAGTGTTCGATGTCGCTAGGGTAGGGGATGACTAGAAGACTGCTTTTGCAACATTCATGTTGAAAGCAGAAGCTAGTTATTGGTGGCAGGCCAATAAAACTCGGGAAGGGACAAGAGTGATGACCTGGGATAGGTTCAAGGAGTTGTTTTTCGAGACCTATTTCCCGGAGAATTCACAGAGTCAGCTGGAAGTACAGTTTCTGGATCTAAAGCAAGGAACGATGACGGTATCTAAAAATGCCGCGAAGTTCAACGAATTGGCGAGGTTTGCACCATATTAGGTCAAATGACGAATGGCGTAAAGCGAAGAGATTTGAGCAGGTGAAGCCAAGCCTGGTCAGATGAAAGAGTCTCCTGTTCGATTGAAGACATTTGCAGCGGTGATAGAGAAAGAAGTACTCACTGAAGGTGGAGGCGAGGCAGTGACAAAGTTCAATCAGGAACAAAAGAAAAAGAAGAATGAGAATGAGATTAAGAATGGAGGTGGTAGCGGTGGAAACAGTAACAACAACAATAACAACAACAATAATAACAACAACTTGAAAAGGAAGTGGAATGGGAATATGGGTGTTGGAAACCATCAGGGTAACCAGCAAAACAAAAAGTTTGAAGCATGTGCGACATGTGGGAAATTTCACAAGGTTACGTGCTTGATGGGGAAATGAGTTTGCTTCAATTGTGGCCAGGAGGGTCACATCGCCCCAAATTGCACTCAACCGGAGAAGAATGTATGCTTCACATGCGGATCCAAGGATCACTTTGCTCGTGAATGCCCTAAGAAGAGGGAAGGAATGACAACCAGAAGCAATGGAGGTAACAATGGAAGTACATGGGCCATTCACGGGACTGCAACATCAAACAAACCCACGCCTTAACCTTCAACATGGTATGCAAGATGTTGTCAATCAAAAGATGTAGTGTCGTTATTATCCCAATCAATGATATAAATGCTTATGTATTATTCGATTAAAATGCTACTTGTTCTTTTATATCTGATGAATTTGGTAAGAGGTTAGAATTGCTTAGAGAGGAACTGAATTTTCCTTTGAACATAGAAATTGCGAATAAGGAAGTAATCCCTGTTAGATTCGTATACAAGAACTGTAGGGTGAACATTAAGGAGAATATCTTGTTGGTAGATTTGATTCCGATTAGACTCGAGAATTTGATGTAATTTTGGGAATGAATTGGTACATTCAAATATGGAGCGATGTCGATTGTCATAATAAGCGTGTAAACCTTATGACTCCGTCAAAGGTAGTATTTTATGGTAGCAAGTCGCCTACACAAATGAAATGCCTGACGACTATGCAGGCCAAGAAATTGTTGAGTCAAGGTTGTGTGGGCTATTTAGCTTACATAGTCGATACTCAGAAGAAGGGTGTGAAACTAGAAGAAATACCGGTAGTGAGAGAATTCAAAGACGTGTTTCCAGAAGATTTGCCAGGACTTCCGCCTGACAGAGAAATTGAGTTCGTGATAGACTTAGCGTCGGGAACATCACCGATATCGAAGGCCCCGTACAGAATGGCTCCGGTAGAAATGAAGGAACTGATGGTACAGTTGCAATAGTTGCTAGACAAGAAATATATTCAACCAAGCGTATCGCCGTGGGGAGCACTAGTTTTATTCATTAAGAAGAAAGATGGAACAATGCATCTTTGCATTGATTATAGAGAGTTAAACAAAGTCACTATTAAGAATAGGTGTCCGTTGCCTAGAATAGATGACTTGTTTGATCAGTTGAAGGGTGCTAAATATTTCTCGAAAATTGATTTGAGAAGTGGGTATCACCAATTGAAGGTAAGAAAGGAGGATATACCTAGAACGGCATTCAGAACTCGGTACAGACATTATGAGTTTCTGGTGATGTCTTTTGGTTTAACTAATGCCCCTGCTACATTCATGGATTCGATGAACAAGGTGTTTAAACCATTCTTAGACAAGTTTGTAGTGGTATTTATTGATGACATTCTGGTGTATTCCAAAACTCAAGAAGTACACATGGAACATTTACGTTTGACATTGAAAACACTAAGGAAGGAAAAGTTGTACGCAAAATTCTCTAAGTGCGAATTTTGGCTCGATCATGTACAATTTTTGGGTCATGTGATTGACAAAGATGGGATTTCAGTGGATCTATCAAAAGTGGAAGCTGTAATCAATTGGGAACAACCAAGAACACCGTCATAAATGAGGAGTTTCTTGGGACTGGCTGGTTATTATAGAAGATTCATCCAAGATTTTCCTAAGATAGCCACTCCGCTAACAAATTTGACAAGGAAAGCTGTAAAATTCGTTTAGACGAAGAAGTGTGAAGAGAGTTTCCAAGATTTGAAGAAAAAGTTAAGTATGGCACCTGTGTTGACATTACCAGATAATACAGGAAATTTTGTGGTGTATAGTGATGCCTCACACAAAGGGTTGGGTTGTGTTCTTATGCAGAACGGAAAAGTTATTGCCTATGCATCAAGACAACTGAAGGATTATGAGAAAGAGTATCCGACTCATGATTTGGAATTGGCTGCAGTTGTATTTGCTCTGAAGATATGGAGACACTATCTTTATGGAGAGAAATGTGAGATCTACACAGACCACAAAAGTCTGAAGTATATTTTCACTCAGAAGGATTTGAACATGCGTCCAGCTGTTAGATAGTTACAGTTTATTTTGGCCATTGGTGAGATTGGAATTGGGTAGACAAGTATAGTACTGAATATTAGAGCTTTGATGTGATTTCTTGTTATGAATTGAGTCTTTTTCTGTTTGAAACTGGTATAATAAGGATAACACAGTAAAAACAACTTGTTGAATGATTGAGTTTAAATTGATACATAATGGGATTCTAAAGGATAATGCTAGTTTGAATGAAAGAATGACAAGAATACATAGTGATGGCTAAAGTTAAACAAGAACCTAAGTTTGGGGGAATATTTGGGGTATATAAGCTATAAAAATAATATATTGAGTTGAATAAATTGAGTCCTGTGGTGGGTCGAGAAGAAGCGTGAAATGCACTCCTCATAAACACAGGCGTGAGATGGAGCGTAAAACGCACTCACTATCCAAAAAGAAAAAAATAGAAAAATAAATAAATAAATAAAACGGGAAATAAGAGCAAAAAGCCCCCGTAGATGAAAAATGAAGCATAAGTATCCACTGTTGATCCTCGATATTGGTGATTGTTTAATTTTAGTTGGATCTAGCTTGTTTTTAGATTTCTTGAGTTTACACGGTATGATGCCTTCGAAGAGACTTGTTATGTGTTAAATTTGATTTTATATCAGTTAACATTGTTGTGGAGCACACACGCACTATATTAGTGATAACAGTCTAAGATTTGATGATTGATTGAGAAATTACTAATGAGTTTTGATATGATGTATTATCGTCTTTACTTGATTATTCTAAGGCCGATTGAATAGACTTATTTTTATCATTACTGCTGGATTCGTAGGCATGTAGATTAGTTGCATTGCATAGCATTGTTGTTTTGTGTTTTTGCTTAAAGACAAGCAAATGTTTAAGTTTGGGGGTATTTGATAAGTATGTTTTATACCTACTTATCTGGTAACTTTTACTTGAATTAGTTACTTATATTCATGTGTCTTAGTTACTTTTCATGCATTTTGTGTTCATTTTGTAGGTTATACGTTTGGAAGCGGTGTGAGCGACTATTGGTAAGGAAAAACAAGGAAAACGCAAAGAAAAGCAATCCGGACATCGTTTGGGATTTTATGCTTATTTCATGTTCTTGGTTTGGAACTTGGATTACATTGTAGAGCTTCTTCGTATCTTTCTGGAACATCTTGAATCATTCCAATTGGAGTTCGGATGCAATAGTTATGACAGTTGTACCAACGGACGTCGAACGTCACTGTTTTGGGTGGCCATTTGCATAGCAGTCACTTCCAGCCAAATTTTGACCTTCATCCGTTCATTATTTCTGAAATCTTGAAGCATGAAAGTTGGAGATCTCGTCGATATCTTCGATTTGATAGGTGGCGGGACTCGTAATGCTTCCCGGATAATATGTTATGGCCGTTTACCCAGGGGACGTCAGAGCAGAAAATTTTCCGTCATAAAACCGCCGCCGGGGTGGGCGTTCCAGCCACAAGTCAGTACCCTAGCCCGCCGGGGCGGACCCAAATCAAGCATAAACCCCCGCCGGGCGGGGGTAGCCCAGAAAATGTGCGAAAAGTGTGAATTTTGGTCCAATTTTAGTCCGGGAAGGATTATTTTGATCCGATTGACACAAGGACTTCCAAGAGAACTTCCAAGAGGACTTAAAGACATATGAAGAGACTTATAAAAGGAGGAGAATCACAAGGATTATGGGAGATTGGAGACTAGATAGAGGATTCAATTAGATTAGATTAGAGTAAATTAGATCAAAACAATAGTTCTAAATAGTTTTGGAGATTGAAGCAACTTGAAGACCATTGAAAATCAAGAGCAGGAGCTTGAGGAAGATGGAGATTTGCTGACAACAGATTTATTCTTTACTCTACTTTTATTTTTATCTTTTAATGATTATTCAATTGTGGATTCTTAGTTTTAATTCAATAATCATGAACTAATTCTTTGTTTGAGATTACAATGCATCTTATTGTGTAGTTTATTTTAATATGCTTCGCTATCAATTATTATGTTCTATTATGAGGATTGTCTGTTGTGATTTGGACTTAATTGTTTAATTGATTGGCCATCAATTACCGTGATAATCTATATGAACTCGTGAGATGAAGTATTGATTTAGATCTTATCATGATAGCATGTGTCATGAATTTTGTCTATAGCAGATTTTTGATTATTATTAAGGTAGAGATACGCTTGACATCGCATGTAATCGGATAGATAACTTATTCTTCAACCATCTTCAATTGTAATTCACATAGAGATATAGTGGGTTAGTTGATTAAGGTGTTTAACAGATTTCTATCTTAATTGTGGATTGACGTTAATATGAGTATTATCCATTGAGAGGTGGTTTTATCTGCATAGTGTTCTTGATTAACAATTCAGGATAGAGAATAATTGATGAGAAGTGTGTTAACTTAAATGAAGCAATAAGTGAAGTTGTGATCTTAAATCTCCGTTATCTTAATTTAACTAGTGGTAATTAGAATTTGTTTACTTATAAATTGAAATTCCTTCGTTTAAATAAGATTGAGTTGGTTACGGGTTAGTAATTGGTGATTTTTATTAAATAATTCCTCGTGGGAACGATACTCTACTTTCACTTTATTACTTGTTGACCACGTATACTTGCGTGTTGTGCATAATTAGATTTTACCCAACAGGGACCCACATAGAGGAGCCGAAGGTGCACCTGCTGCAGCCGCAGGTGTGCCTGCGGCCAGGCATGGATGATAAATCCTGCAGCCAGCCTTCGTAGGTTCATTTCCAACTCATTTCGCATAGAGAAAACCGTGAGCCATCTTCAGATCTGCTGAGTTCGGGCTGTTTTCTGCAAATTCTGTCACCGTACAAGTGTTCTACACTATCTTGGTAACGTATGCATGTATTTTTTCCAGTTTCTGTCCGTTGGATTGTGAGTTATCGCACGAAATGCATCTAAACACATAGTAGTGATTATGTATGCACAAATGACTTGATAAAAAATATTCAACATAGTAAATGTTAGTATTAAACCATGCTGAACATAATGATGTGAAAAAATTTAACTTCTGAGACAGTCAAATTGGCACCTTTTTCTGCCATTTTTTGTCCTATTTGAGTTCTAATAAGCAAAAAGGTAGAAAGGCAATATACTCTTAGCATTGAGGTTGGCCTTATGCATGATGTTTTTAATTTTTAATGATTTTGGGGCAGGTGTGCTACTGAATGGCCACCTAGACATGCCTGAGTGCATGTGGATAGTCCTATTTTCAAAGGGGACTATGGCAAAAAATTTCCAGATGTAGGCATTGGGTAGTCATGCATCTTAACTCTATTTATATTAAAGTAAATGCATGCATGCATATAGTCATAAATGCATTTAAAAAGCTCCAGGTAAGGAAATACCACACCCTTTCTGAGGTGTTTTGGAGACTTGTTGTCCAGATATTTATGGATCCGGATAAGCCGAGTAGCTCTTATGGGACCGCTTCTGGTATACGGTGGAGGGCTTCTGAAGTGCCTCGTCCCCATTCTCTCAGACAGCCTCGTCGGTTGGTGGAGGCCGTGATACGTCCTGTCCAGGTAGATGTTCCAGACGTCGAGGACGAGGAGACGGATATTGAGGATCCCGCTCCTGCTGAACATGTCCCTCGTAGGGAGCTTCCGAGCATTCAAGTGGTGAACCCAGAGTTGCTGGGTGATTTGGGCAGACATCCATCGATCTACTTGAATGCTAACGAGGTATGACGTTAGACTTTTGATCTTTCTTCTTTCCTATTGATGAGGATTAAAGGGTTCTAATGTTGATCTGCATTTCAAGCAGGTTCCAGGTTTTACACAGCCTCGAGAGACCTGGTTTAGCATCCACTCCATGTACCAGGCGCTTCATCCTGACTATAGAGCAGTAGTGCATGAGTGGGGATTTGGGGCATTCTTCTCCATCCTTCCCCGTCATTGTCCCTGGGGTTACCTCAAGGCTTTGTCTAAGCGATGGTTTCAACAGACTCAGTCACTCCACCTGCTGGATTGCGAGGTGATGATGACGCCTATGGATTGGCGATTTATCACAGGTATGGAGTTTGGAGGGGAGCCAGTGCCTTGCATGGCTAATATTACCCCTACTGCCGTCAGATCCTTATTAGGAGTTCTAACGGAGGCGCTCAAAGGTAGGACTGTCCGTTCAGGTCCTTTGAGCGTAGATGTTATGAGCGGGCTATTGAGTGAGCCCATGCCTGATGATGTCAGGATCAGGGATCGCGTTCTGCGGCGATTGTTCCTGATGATCTTTCGAGGCTGCTTCATAGCAGATAACTCTTCCACGGTATCTTTTGCTTTGGTCAGCGCCACACGCGATGTGGACCATATAAAAGAGTATCACTGGGGCTCTTACACCTTTGCCTATTTCCTCCGGGGCATGTATCTGCGCTCACAGGGTTTGACCGAGGCTTGGCTAGGATTTTACCCATTTCTGCTGGTGAGTATCTCTCTTGTCTTTTCTCATTCATAGGTTAAGAGTGTTTACTGATAGCAGATGTTTTGCCATTGTGTTGGCAGTTTTGGGCCTATGAGAGGCTCCCATGTTTGTGTCCTGTGAGTGTGTTAGGTTTAGATACCTATCCACGAGGACGACGATGGCACCATTCTATTTTCTTGGGAGGTCCCTCAGAATGAGGGCTTCGCTCACTCACCAGTATCTGTTGGAGTTCTTGACGGTGACACCAACACATGGATTCCCTACTCAGGGGAGCATTTGACCATCGGTTTCGAGGATGGACACCCAACTGGAGTCGAGTATTTGATTTCCACCAGGAGAGTTCCTCTCTTCACTGATGGAGGCTGGGAACTCTATTTAGGAGAGTGTGCTATTAGGAGCACCACAGTGGAGATTCGCATGCCGATCTTGCCTCCTGTCAGGCGTCATTGGCCCGTATCACAGATACCCATCACTGATATTCCATTGTTGGGAGTTGACAGTATTTCTTTATCAGAGGGTCCATGTACTTAGGAGATATTCCAACGTTGGTAGCTCCCCCACACTATTGGGGCCCAGTCCCGTGCCACACAGTTTATGAAGGACATGGTTTCAGGATCTTTGATGATGACGGATTGGGTAGCTTGTGTCCGAGCTCCGACTCACATGACCCAGATTGATAGCTTGACCCGGCAGTTTGATCAGGCACATGTATTTATTCAACATTTGGGCAGAGATCCAAAGAGAAAGTGAGTCATTTGTTCCTTCCACTGTCTTTGGCCCCTCAAGCGACCCATTTGGTTTTTTTGGCGCAGATCCTCCTCCTTATAGGCCTGACATCCCTGTTGATAGAGATCCAGTGACTCAGAAGGTGTTACATCAGGTGTACATGATTGAGGATGTGGACATCGAGACTCTGGTCTTGTTCTGATGTATATTCTCGTTATATCTTTTGATAGGCCTCTGTTAGATATTGGGTGGTTGTTCTCCATTCTCGCTATATCTTTTGATAGGCCTCTGTTAGTAGTAAGGCGTCTGTGCCCCATTCTCATATATTTGTAGATGTATAGAGCTGATGTATTAGATGATGATATATTTAGGAATGTATGCATCGTTTTTCCATTCCCTATATCATATTGCCATTTATTATCTGCTATGCATGTATCATGTTATGCATATGTATGTATGTCCAGAGATATTCGGCATTGACCCCTGGATGGTCTTATGACACGGCCATTGCAGATGTCTTCTTGACGATTAGTAGTATAGATCATACCCCACCGTCAGTGGTGGCATTTGGTATGCGATCGTGGTACGATAGCTTGTCACCCTCAGACAGGGTGACTGTAGATCTGTTGCTGCAGCATACCATGACCCTTTTGGCTTTTCAGGTTCCCGCAGGATTTGTAGATGGGATGCTAGAGCATTGGCTGCCTGATATGCAGGTATTCCGTTTTGGCACCCATGAGTTGACTCCTACTCTGGAGGAGTATGCACGTTTGATGATGCTTCCCCTAGACAGACCTTGCATACACATGGCTTTGGGAGATATGAGTAGACGGTTCATGACTCTCACAAGATTGAGGCGCAGAGTAGTGCAGGATTAGCTGACATCTGGCCATGTGATATCTCAGCATTTTCTGTATGACAGATTTGGCGCGGAGGATAGCTACTCACGACATTCGGAGGATTTCACCATGTCGGAGGATCATTGGCGTTTGGCAAGAGTTGATGTACTAATGCTATGTGTACTATCATATATGTACATGCCGCGGTATATGGATGAGATATATATAGGCGTTATCATGGCCGTGAGAGCTCTCAGGGAGGGTCGTACCATTATGCCTATGATTGTAGCAGAGACTCTGCGGTCAGCATCCTACTACTGTACTTACCCGTCAGGAGTGTTCACTGGAATTCGGTCATGCTGTATGTGTGGCTTATGTCACACTTACGACCGGTTAGTACCCTTAGACGGCATGGGTATTGTTTCTCCCATGATGTGGCCATGTCATACTCCTTTCAGCCGTCGGAGTGTATAGATGCTCAGTCCTAGTCCGCATTTTTGGCAGACATCAGAGATCCATTTAGCATATTGATGTGCTCGGGGCTTTGCTCACCATACAGCTTCATTACTCACGCTCCGGGCATGGATTTCCTCCCTCTGGCTGGTTTGAGGGGCGTGACTACTTATCACCCGCTGGCCGTGATGTCGCAGTTTGACCAGTTCCAGGATTTCTATCCTTTCGAGGGGGCGACAGGTCAGCATTCAGCTTCTCGATACCTCTCAGTAGAGGACCGATATCGTGTATACGCTTGATGAGATCAGTGTGAGCTAGCTGCTTTTTCTGTCAGTCATCCCGGTTATTCTGCAGAGTACTCCGCATGGATGGAGACAGAGATTTTATCGCAATAATGATATTTGCGATCTGGGAGAGTGAATTAAACGATGCAGAGCCTTTGGAGGACGTTGATACCTACATCGAGGAGGAGCCCGTTGCTGGGTTGCCAACATTTCTTTCGGATTCTCCTAGTACCAGTACTTTTGTGATTCAAAGACTTTCGTAAGATGATTTAGAGTAGAGTCTTTATCTGATGACCTTTGAGAGAGATCAGATTCGATCTATGATGTTGACTGCTCTTGATGTGAGGGACACCGCCCTATTGGAGAGAGATGAGGCATTGGCTCGTAGAGATGTTGTCGTCGCTGAGCGTGATGAGGCCAGGTCAGCCATAGACGCAGTGATAGTTGAGCGGGATATCGCCATATCTGCCCGGGATGTAGCCATCACAGATAGTATTGCAGTGAGGTCCCTTAACACTGATATGATCGCAGAGATGAGCGCTTATATTGATGAGCATATGGTCATCATGCAGATGGCTACAAATTTGTTGGGTCGTGTGGATATTCTCATACAGGAGACCACAACTTCACCTCCATCTTTGGAGAGGGACGCCATGTTGGGCGTGTTAGCTCGCATATACCCTGACTTGTAGATGAGCTTGTATTTACCTGCACAGACTAGCTTAGCCATTTTGTCCTGTACAGTTCACATTGTATATATATCAAACAACATTATATATGGCAGTGAAATATATTTTTGGATCACTTCCCTTTTAGATATGACATGCTTTTTGCTTGATATTTTGCCTATATTCAGGGCTTGTGATCTTGATGTATTTTGAATTCCTCCTGGGTGGATGGACATTGAGTTATTTCTGGATAGTTCAGAATGGATCATTGATCTATGTATCCCTACCATCTTTGGTGTCTTGGGACTTGTTTCTGAATGGAGAATGTGGAGAGGAGTGTGGCTTTCCTCTCTGAGATTGACTGCACCATAGATGGTCGCCAGTTCTTCTATTTAGGGGAAGCCTAGTTAATTCCACCTCTTATGGTTTGGTGTTGCTCTTCGAGGTATGACCGCAGCCTAGATGGTCGCCGAATCTCCTATTTGAGAGGAGTCCAGGTAATTCCACCCCTTTGGTCTAAAGCCAAATGAAATATAGTGTATTGAAGGATGATCCCAGCACCAGTTGACAATGGTTTGTGTTTTGGCAGGGGGTGAGACCGCACCATGAATGGCTGCCTATGTACTCCTATTGAAGAGGAGATCAGGTCTGCGTAGTTCGAACCTGGTGTAGGAGGTTCAACGCTGTATAGGGATAACATGGTGTAGGAATGTTTTTGTTTGTTTTTGTTTTTGTAAGGGTAGAAATGTTTTTGTGTTTTTTGTTTTATTGCGACCGGGCCATATGAAATGGTTGCCTACGTACTACTATTGAAGAGGAGATCAGGTCGACGTAGTTCGCCCATCAGGGCTAGCAGAAAAGCGTAATCCCATGTGCAGGTCAGAGTGCGGGGAGGAGAAAGTTTAATCCTAGATTAAGGATAAACTGTAGGTATAAGAAGTTTGATCCCAGGTATGGGTAGCCAAACTGCAAACAAAAGAGGTTCAATCCGCGGTGGGATGACCTGAATTGTATGAGCGCAAAGGAGAAAGCCAGGCTGCTGTCTTGAAAAGTACGTTTCCCTGAGGGGCCAAGTGTAGATAAGTTGTATGTGGTAGAGGGTTAAAGAACCGGAATGACTGGTGACCTGATGATTATGCACCAGGGTGTTTGCTGGTTACTTCAGACATAATACCATTTCACGGTGTCTGAATTGATGAGTTTTGGAAATTCATCGCCGTCCATTTCTTGCAATCTGAGAGCGCCTCCTATCAATACTTCCTTGACAATAAACGGGCCTTCCCAGTTAGGAGCGAATTTTCCTTTAGCCTGATCTTGGTTGTCAAGGATCTTTTTCAAAACCAAGTCATGTTGTTTAAATCGCCAGAGTGGCCAAACTTTTTGTTGTAGGATCTGGCGATCCTTTGTTGATATAACTTACCATGGAAGATAGCCGCGGTTCGCCTTTCGTCTATTAGAGACAATTGGTGATACCTGTCTTGTACCCATTGGTCTTCATCCAGCTGAGCGTCGATCATCACTCTGAGAGATTCCATCTCAACTTCTGTGGGGATCACTGCTTCCATCCCATAGGTTAAAGCGTAGGGGGTTGCCCCAGTGGAAGTACGCATTGATGTTTAGTAGGCTAACAGAGTAAGAGGCAACAGGTCAGGCCAATCTTTGTGGTCGGCGGACATCTTTTGCATAATCTTCTTGATATTTTTGTTAGCCGCTTCAACAGCACCGTTCATCTTCGGACGATAGATGACAGAGTTAAGATGTTTGATGTGGAATTTACTGCATAATTCCTTCATCATTTTGTTGATGAGGTTCTTGGCATTGTCTGACACAATCACCTCTGGTTGTCCATATCGGCACACGACATTGTTTCTGATAAAAGCAATGATGACTTCTTTAGTAACCCTGGGGAAGGAGGCTATTTCTACCCACTTGGTGAAGTAGTCGATCACGGTGAAGATAAATCGGTGACCATTACTGGCTTTAGGCTCGATGGGCCCGATAACGTCCATTCCCCACATTGAGAAGGGCCAAGGCGAACTCATATTGTGGAGTTCCCATGGAGGGGCGTGTATAGCATTCCCATGAATCTAGCACTGATAGCATCTTTTGACGTGGTCATTGCAATCAGCCTTGAGAGATAACCAATAATGTCCCATCTTGAGGACTTTCTTGACAAGGAGGGGGCCACTCATGTGGGGGCCACAGATTCCACCATGGATTTCATCCATAAGCCTTTGGCTTGATCTTTGTCTAGACACCTGAGGAGACCTAGTCTTGTATCTCTTTTGTAGAGCGCATCTACACTCAGGTAGACCTTCATAGCAAGTCGATGGATCCGCCTTTTCTCGGTCAAAGCTCGCCTCGGTAGGGTGTAGATCCATCTCACGTATATTCCTTGATATCTTTGATACTAAGGAGGTTGGATGGGAGGTAGCTCATCCGATACTTCTCCAATGTAATTCCCATAGGCTGGGGCCTTGTTCAGGGAAATTATGACGCTTGGCAAGTGTTCCTTGTCTGATATGCGAATCAAGGAGGCCAAAGTTGCTAATGCATCCGTAAAATCATTCCTATTACGAGGAATATGTAGAAAGGAGATTTCTTCGAACTCCGAAGCCATCTTCAAAACCTTCCGATGGTAAGGCAGCAAATGTAGTTCCTTGGTTTGATAGATTCTGATGGATTGTCAGATTACCAACTCTGAATCTCCAAGGACAGTTAACCGTCTGATGCCCATCGAACGGGCAAGTTTTAGCCCCATAGACAGCCTTCATACTCAGCCGTATTATTGGTGCTGACAAATTGTAATTTGACGACAATGGGATACTGCTCCCCCGTACCAGATACTAGAACTGCTCCAGCTCCAGACCCTTTCATATTAACAGCTCTATCAAAATACATCTTCCATGATTGGTGCGTATCGTACTGATGGTGTTGTTGCACTGTCATTACTCCTTCATCAGAGAAATATGTTTCCAAGGGTTTGAAAATCCCCTGAAGGTGCGGTGGCTAGTTGATCCGCAATTCCTTGACCTTAGATGGACTTCTGAGTCACATATACGATGTCAAATTGTTGTAGGATCAACTGCCATCTGGACAGCCGACAATTTAACATGGGTTTATTGCACACGTACTTGAGAGGATCCACGCGGGATATGAGATGGGTTGTGTGGCCATGGAGGTAATGCTGTAATCTCATGGAAGCCCATGCTAAAGCACAACACGTCTTTTCGATCAGAGTGTACTTGTGTTTGCTGCTGCTGAACCTTTTACTGAGGTAATAGATAGCTCGTTCTTGGCCTCTATCATCTTTCAGTCCCAGCATGCAGCCCATGGCCTTGTCACTTACGGACAGATATATGAGCAGGGGAATCTTGTCCTTGGGTGGTACCAAGACGGGAGCTTTGACTAGCTATTTCTTGATTGTGAGGAAGGCATTCTGGCACTCATCATTCCATTTCATAGAGGAGTTCTTCCTTAACAGCTTAAAGATTGGCTCATAGGTTGCTGTGAGTTGGGAGATAAATCTGCTAATGAAGTTGATCCTTCCCAAAAATCCCGTATTTCCTTCTCTATCTGAGGAATGGGCATTTTCAGTGATGGCTTGAATTTTGGCAGGATCCAGCTCTATCCCTTTGTGGCGGACTAGAAATCCTAGCAACTTACCTGATTTGACGCCAAAGGCGCACTAAGCCGGATTCAACTTCAAGTTGTACTTACGCAACCTGTTGAACAACTTTCTGAGATGGTTTATATGGTCATCCTCCTTCCGGGACTTGGCAATGATGCCATCCACGTAGATCTCAATCTCTTTATGTATTAAGTCATGGAAAAGAGCCATCATAGCTCGTTGGTAGGTAGCTCCGGTATTGATGAGGCCGAATGACAACCGTCTATAGCAAAAAGAACCCCAAGGAGTGATGAAAGCAGTTTTCTCACGATCTTCCTCGGCAACCATGATTTGATGATTCCCCGCAAAGCAATCAGCAAAGGAGTACATGTCGTATTGCGCAGTATTGTCAATGAGAATGTGGATAAATGGCACGGAAAAGATATCTTTTAAGCAAGCTTTGTTCAAGTCCCAGTAATCCACGCAAACTCGCACCTTCCCTCCAGGTTTAGGTACGGGTACAATGTTGGATATCCACTTAAGATATCCAGACACTATTATGATGCCAGCTTGAAATTATTTCACAATTTCTTCTTTCACCTTTAAACTCCACTCAGGTTTCAATCGCCTGAGTTTCTGCTTGACTGGCTTAAATCCCTCTTTGATGGGAAGGCGATAAAGGACAATGTCAGTGGATAAATCCACCATGTCTTCATGAGACCATGCAAACACATCCTGGAATTGGGTTAATAGTGTAACCATGTCATTCCGTTGGTTTGGGGTAAGGTCTGAACCAATCTGGATTAACTTAGAGGTTTCTAAGGTTCCAAGATTGAAAGAAATGGTTTGATCAAGGTTGGGTTTGGGTTTGTCTTTGATACATTCTTGAATTTCTGGAGGCACCTCAATGTCATCTTGTATATCCATCAAGGCTGAATTCATGTCTACATCAAGGGTACAATCCTTGTGTAGGAGAGGCATCATATCCGCAAGTACAGACACATCTAAATTCAGAGTCCTGAAACAAAATATGCTTTCACTTAGTATATATGAAATGTGTTGATCATACACAGTGTTAGCATATACTGGCAAAATAAATTGCTAATACTATACAGAAAAGTAAGCAGTTATTATATCTACAGGGCAGAAAGAGTTCTGCCCGTTTTACCCTCGTCGACCAAAGCAAGGAATGTTGTCCCAATTGGCAAGGGTAAAGTCCGGGTGGACCACAGTGATGGAGGGATTGTCATCATCTTCCATGTCCCGAATGATGGCCATTACGTCTGGGCAATCATCGTCTGGGGTGTATCTGTTGGTATGTTCATCATGAACGATTATGCGTATACCGGACATCATCCGTATGACGTCTTGCTTGATTCTTCGTTCCTCTTCTTCCACTGCGGGATTTGGAACAAAGATTTCTTTCTCCTTCACCGGTACCGGCTTGGGAAATAACATAGCCATTACATTGGCTGGCACCTTTACGGGAGGTTGTGCGGACTCAGAGTTTGAAGGTGCAGATAAATGCCACATGGTTGAAGCTGCAGGAACCTGTTGATGTTTATGAGGATTCTTGTGACTAGAACTAGCAGAATAGCCTAGCCCAACTATTCCAGTTTGCCTGGTTAAGCGAATTGGGTACTTGATACCCTGGCAATCTTTACCAAACCCTTGTCCCTACTTATGACCCAACGACATCATTTCTTGAGTAGCCGACAATACCTCGGCAGAAATTTTGGGTTCGGGCAATGGCGCTCAAATAGCATGGTATTGGGTATTGTTTATTTCCAAAGCATGAAAACTGACTGGTTCAATGTCTGCATTGGCATTGATGAACGGCACGTCCCCGTGTTGAGGACATTCTGGTTCAGCGTTAACCGTGACCAGGCTATTGTTGATAATGTATTTCAACTGTTGGTGAAGAGTGGAGGGGACTGCCCCAGCCATATGAATCCATGGTCGTCCCAAGAGCATGTTGTATCCCGAGTCTATCTTGAGTACATGGCAAGATACGCAGAATGTATGAGGACCAATTTCGATTAGCAGCTCAATTACTCCGACCGAGTTACGGTGGGCTCCATCAAAAGCTTTGATGATAGTATGGCTACTCTGAATTCGGTTTAGATTGATATTCATCTTCACCAAGGTAGCGTACGGGCAGATATTCAGAGAGGAACCTCCATCTATTTGGACTCCAGCCACCATATATCCGCAGGACAAGACCGCAATGTGCAACGGTTTATAATGACCGATCCCTTCGGGCGGTATGTCATCATCAGTGAAGGATATCACATTGTTGTTGAAAATGTGATCAACCATATGTTGAAACTTTTCCGTATCCACTGATGTCGGGAGATAGGTGTATAACCCCAACTTTTATGAATAAAGAATAATTTTTTTCGAATTATATTTTTGAATATTATGGTATTGATTTTATATAATGTTATAGTTGTGGGTAATATTTATAAATTTTGCAAAGTACGCAAATTGTTATATAATATTCGATTGGTCGGAGAATATTCGTTTTAATAGGGAATATTCGTACAACGGCACAATCATTGGTGGACCCCACAACAGAATTATTGTCGGATTGAGAAAATGAGAAAAATACTTTATGAAAATAACGGCGGAGGTGTTACCGTTAAAACTGTTGAACTACCCGGTAGTAAAAGTACAGTAATACACGTAATTGCACAGTAGCACACGGTATTGATTATTCATGCTTACGTGAGAATTCACTCAGCTATACTCAATTATTGCTACAGTAATTGCTGCATCATATTTCTCATATTATTGATTCAATTATTGTTACAGTATCATCTTCATTATATGATATATTATTAAATCAATAATTGAGACGACAAAGTTATTTATATTATTATTTGCAATATTGACAATGTCTAGAAGTTCTGTCAAGGAGAGGTTTGATCACCTAATTGCGCACCAATAAGGAGAAATCCTTATCGGAAAGCCCCCTCTTTCTTGGGAATGACCTGGTTGTTAAATATTGTGAATTATAATATTAATGATGAATAAGTTCATGTTGATTAAAGATGAATTTTATAGTTCCATTGTGTTGAACTTATTTGTGTTAGTATAATTGATGTCTGGAGGATATATTGTTCAATTGGGTATTTGGGACACTTTTCGTGTCGGAATACTATTCACAAGTTACTATTCATGAGTTACTATTCACAAGATACTATTCACGGGGTACTATTCACCCGTAAGATATATTTATTTTCGGTCCAAATCATTTTTGGGTACAATATTATTCCATGAGGAGATGTGCTAATTTTTCAGACCGTTGGTTGAAGATATAATAGTAAATCAATATGGATCGTTGGTTTAAAGTTTTAATAGTCAATCAGTACGGACCGTTGTTTTAAGTTTTAATAGTAAACCAATCTGGATCGTCCGTTTAAAGTAAATCAATCTGGACCGTTCATAAGTTAGTTACTATGCAGTCCATTCTTCTATAAATAGAAGCTCATTCCTTCATTATTTCTTACTTAATTCACCGAAACTCTAGAGAGAAATTATAAGAGAACCTATAGAAAAGTATTATGTTACTTCCCTACTCTTATATTCGGTTCTTTTACTAAGAAGGGATGTTATTTGTTGTACTCATGAAGAGAACTTCATTATTCCATTATTTATTATTACATTGGAATAACTCAGTATACACGGGCTACCCTATACATGGTGACATTCTTCTAATATTCTGTTATTTATTATTCTGTCGGATTATCATGTCTGTGCGTTTACGCCAGACCTGGTTCCATTATTAATTATTCTCGCTTTAATAACTCATGCATGCGTTTACGCGGGACCGGTTCCATTATTTATTATTCTCGCCGGAATATCCTGTTCGTGCATTTACGGCGGACCGGTTCCATCCTTTATTATTCTCGTTGGAATAACTCCGCTGTGCGGGCCTATCGCATGCATGGTGATTTCTTTTGTTATTCAATTCTTTATTATACTCAGTTAGTTTAAACTTTGACTTCTATACCCATGAAATTAGTGGAATATCTTTGATATTTGTACTTCATCCAGTATCTATTAATGGAAATATTCTTCTGAGCATTCTTGAATTTTATTCTACAAAGCAGTATCATGTTGACAATTTGGACGTTATCAGTTCCTAGATAAATTAATTCTTGAACTTGTTTTATTGAATTCTTATATCATTGTCATCATCCTCATGTTTATATTTTGTTGAAAGTCATCTGTGGCCTGTAGTGCATAGATGGACTTGGTATGATTATGACCAGGGAGTATTCTGTGTAATCATGACCGTAATGTTACAAATGATGTGATAAAATTCCTCATTGGCCCGTAGTGCATTGATGGATAGTTGTTGGCATGATCATGACCATTAATGAATACACAAATGTCCTTGGCCCGTAGTGCATGGATAATTTGTGGTCGTGATACTAAAGAATATCCTTGGCCGTAGTGCAGGGGTGATTCGATGATGTGGATTATTTATTAAGCTGAGTCCCAGTGATAAAAGTGATGAAAAATCTTTTAAATCATAGAAGATAGTAGATTTTATTCCCTACTTGACTCTTCTAATGGATTGCTTGTTCCGCTTCAGTTAAACTTGATAGTTATTATATTTTATCAGTTTAACACTGTTGAAGGCTAACGATAAATTATTCTGCATTATCTTAGTCATAATATTTCTTACTGGGCTAGTTGAGCTCACCCTTTCTTTCACTGTTCTCTTCAGGAAATGAGAACGTAGCTGAGACTAGTCGGGGAATAGAGTGATGGTCCTAGATGGTGCATTAGAAGTCCTCACTATTCTGTGAAATAGTGTGATAATAATTGTAATGAGGACTCCTTTTGAGTTTGTATAATCTCTAGTAGACAATATTTGTATTCAAACTCACAATTTATGTTTTGTCGTATTGTACACACAGATGTATTAAGTAAGTTGTTTTGAATTACATTACACATGTATCTGGCGACTCAAGATGGGTGATGTATACCTAATTTTGGGGGCGTCACAGTTTGTGTCAAAGCTTAGGGATATGATTCCTGACTAAGATGTGAGAATAGAACTAGGAGAGACGGGGAATTCCTTCGCTAGTATGACCTACCTAAATTTTTTTTTTGGTATTTACTTGGTCGGTCAGAATATAGGGATAATATGTTATATGTCAATTAACCTTTTGTTTTGTGGCAGTATCTGAAAATGACATCTGAAAATGTTGAGAATAGCAATGGAGCACAGGCGACCATTGATTCACTACATATCAATAATCAAGATAATGTGCATCAGGAAGGCGACAATCCTCATGCAAACAACAACACTGACCAAATGATGAATGATGGAATGTTCAGAGGCTTTATTCAATTCATGCAACAGCAGGCGAGAGCGGCTCCTGTCCAAAATGTAGGTGGAAACACTGGAAACTCTCGGACGATCACCACTAAACAGTTCAAGGAGCTGGGACCACCGGAGTTTATTGGAGAGCCAAAACCACATAAGGTGGAAGCATGGATAAAGCAGATCACCAAGATATTTGATGTCTTGGGATGCTCCGAGGAGCAAAAGGTTTCCTTCTTCGCCTTTTATGTTATGCGAGAGAGGCGACATCTTGGTGGAAATCAAGAAAGCGTACTCACTAACCTCGCCGATCAAGATGTCTTGGGAAAAAGTTCCAAGAACAATTCAACGACAAGTACTTTCCCAAAAGTATTCATCATATAAAAGAGGTAGAATTCATCAAGTTGGAGCAAAATAATATGACCGTGTCGCGGTACGAAGCCAAGTTTGCTGAGTTATCCCGGTTTGCATCCCACTTGGTGGATAATGAAGAGAGAATGACACGAATGTTTTTAAGAGGTTTGAAGTCGAAGATACGTCAACATCTTATGTCTCATAAACTGTGTTTGTATTCAGATGTTGTAAATAGGGCTCAGTTAGTGGAGCACGATAACGAGTCAACGCAACCAAAGAAGAGCAGTCATCAAAGCGGTGACAACAAGCGTGGAGGGAATCAACATGCCAGAAATGGTAACCACTTCGGTGGTAATCAGGGCAAAAATAATAAGAATGGACATTTCAAGAAGAGGAGATTCAACAATGATGGAAGGACGTCAGCACCAGCACCCGTTGTTAAGGAAGGAGAACGACCACCTATCATATGCTTCAAATGCGGAGGGGAGGGACACATCAGTCCAAACTGTGCGATGCCGTCCAAAGCATATTATAATTGTGGAAGAGAAGGTCACTTAGCCTAATTTTATCGTTCACCGAAGACAAGTTCAACTAGGATGGAGGCACCAAAGGCCATCCTAGAAAAGTCAAATCCGGTAGTGCAAGGGAGAGCGTTTGTTGTGACCTCCCAGAAAGCAAGGAACCCGAATGAGGTCATCATGGGTAAGCTTATCATAAACTCTAGCGAAGTCTATACTTTATTTGATACCGGTTCTAACCATTCTTTTATTTTCTCCTACTTGCGCCAATGATTAAATTTGACTCCGGAGAAATTAGACTTTGACTTATCTGTGGAAACTCCGTTGGGAGAAACCTTCATTACATCCACTGTTTATAAGTCTTGTTTGGTTCAAATCGGTAACCGCACATTACGTGTCGATCTTATTTCTTTAAAAATACTTACGTTTGACGTAATTCTAGGGATTGATTGGTTTAATACTCATCATGCAAAAATTGATTGTTTTCGTAAGGTTGTTAGTTTTCATATTCCTAATCAACCTATTATGCGAATTCAAGCGACCAAACCATTAAAATCAATCACGGTCATTTCAAGCCATAAAGCTATTCGCTTATTGAAAAAAAGCGGATGTCAAGCTTTCTTAGCTCATGTCATGATTTAAACAAAAATACATCGCTTTTGAACGATATTTCTATTGTTAATAAATTTCGACGTATTCCCTCAAGAACTTCCTGCCTACCCCGAGGCGTGAAATTGAATTTTGTATCGACCATGAACCTGGTACAAAACCCATTTCCAAAGCCCCATATCGAAGGGCTCCTATTGAACTTCGTGGAGTTAAAGACCCAATTACGTGAATTATTAGACATTGGTTTCATTCGTCCCCAAGACGTCTCCTCGGGGTGCTCCCTGCTCTATTCGTGAAGAAGAAAGATGGGAGTATGCGACTTTGTATTGATTATCGGGAGTTGAATCATGTCACCATCAAAAATAGGTATCCATTGCCACGTATTGATGACATGTTTGACCAGTTGCAAGGAGCCAAATTCTTTTCAAAGATTGATCTTCGTTCCGGATATCACCAATTGAAGATTAGAACCACGACATTCCAAATACGGCTTTAACTTCTAGACGGGCATTATGAATTCTTAGTCATGTCCTTTGGATTGACTAATGCTCCTCGCCGCCTTCATGGATATGATGAACCGAGTATTCAAGGAATATTTGGATCACTTTGTGGTCGTCTTTATTGATGACATCCTTATTTATTCCAAAAGTCATGAAGATCATGAGCAACACTTGAGGCTGACACTCCAAAAGCTTCATGAATACAAGCTTTATGCCAAGTTGAAGAAATGCGAGTTCTGGTTTGAGGAAGTAGCATTCCTTGGGCACGTAGTATCAAGTCATGGAATATCCGTTGACCCTAAGAAAGATTGAAGCTATTCAAAGTCGGGAGCAACCTAAATCGCTGATCAAGTACGTAGCTTTCTCGGTTTAGTTTGGTTATTATCGAGATTCGTGGAAGGATTTTCTCGAATCGCTACTCCATTAACTCACCGACTCAAAAGATACAAAGTTCGGTTGGAGCGGAGAATGTGAGAAGAGTTTTCAAGAACTCAAGAGGAGACTCATTTCAGCACCTGTTCTAACAATACCATCATCGCTCTTGAGGGATTTGTTATCTACAGTGATGCTTCGGGCAAAGGGTTGGGATGTGTTCTCATGCAACATGGGAAAGTCATAGCCTATGCCTCAAGACAACTCAAAGAATATAAGAGGAATTATCCTACTCATGATCTAGAGTTAGCAGCTGTTGTCTTCGCACTTAAAATTTGGAGGCATTACTTGTATGGGGAGAAAGTGGAGATCTTTACGGATCATAAAAGCCTCAAATATTTCTTCACTCAAAAGGAACTCAACATGCGACAATGACGTTGGCTTGAACTGTTGAAAGATTATGATCATACCATCCAATACCATTCGAAAAAGCGAACGTAGTAGATGATTGAGTAGAAGATCATATGCAAGTCACGAAAAGCGATATTGTCAACGCAAAGGCCCATTTTGTGTGACTTGCAAAGGATGGAGATAGAGTTAAAAACTCTAGGGACCCATGTGATGATGGCGAATATACGAGTAGAACCGACTTTAATTGATAAAGTTAAAGCTGCTCAAGCTACAGACCCAGAGCTGATGCATATGAGGAAGAAAGTGCAAGAAGGTGCTATACCGGAAGCAAGAATCGATGAAGAAGGAATACTTCGAGTCAACTCCAGACTTTGTGTTCCTAACGACCCTGATTTAAAGTATAAAATCATGATGGAGACACACAACACACCGTTCGCAATCCATCCTGGGAGTACCAAAATGTATCATGATCTTCGACATACATTTTGGTTGAGCAATATGAAGAGAGAGATAGCGGAGTTTATCTCAAGGTGTTTAACTTGTCAACGAGTCAAGGCGGAGCATCAAGTACCAAAAGGTCCTTTGCAACCACTTGAAATTCCAGAATGGAAGTGGGGGCACATTACCATGGATTTCGTTACCGGTCTTCCTAAGGTTTCTCAAGGCATAGATACGATTTGGGTCATTATTGATAGATTGACCAAGTCTGCTCATTTCTTACCTATACGAGAAACTTATACACTTGAATGTCTTACTCGTATGTATATAAACGAGATTGTAAGACTGCATGGTATGCCGGTATCCATAGTTTCTGATAGAGACCCAAGATTCACTTCACGATTTTGGGTTAGTTTGCAAAAAGCTATGGGCACAGACTTACGATTTAGCTCGGCATATCATCCTCAGACGGACAGACAGTAGGAGAGGACTATTCAAACTCTTGAAGATCTATTAAGACTCTATGTCCTTGACTTCAAGGGAAGTTGGGACAAGTTCTTACCATTGTTGGAGTTTTCCTACAACAACAGTTATCAAGCAAGTATTGGCATGGCTCCATTTGAGGCGTTGTATGGAAGAAAGTGTTGTTCTCTAGTATGCTGGGATGAGGTGGGTGAAGCAACGTTGTTGGGATCGGAGTTGGTACGTATGACTACAGAAAAGATTCAAATGATCCGACAACGTATAAAAACTTCACAAGATCGACAAAAGAGTTATGCTGATCTTCATCGAAAGGAGTAGAATTTGATATTGGAGATCATGTGTTGTTACGTGTTGCTCCATGGAAAGGAGTTACGAGATTTGGAAAGAGAGAAAAGCTCAATCCTCATTTCATTGGCCCATTTTTAATTCTTGAGCGAGTGGGAACTATGGCCTATAGACTCGCCTTACCGCCAAGTATGTCTCGTGTTCATAATGTTTTTCACATATCTATGTTACGTAAATATGTGAAAGACCCAAACCACATTATTGAGTTAGAACCAAGCGAGATAGATAAAGATTTAACGTATGAAGAGTTACCTGTTAAAATCTTAGATAAGAAGGATCATGTTCTACGATCCAAGGTTATACCTCAAGTCAAAGTTTTGTGGAGAAACCACGATGTGGAGGAAATGACTTAGGAGTTAGAATCTGAGATGAAGTCAAGGTATCCTCATCTCTTCGACATACCAGGTATGTACCCTAATTTCAAGGATGAAAATTCATAAGAAGGGGAGGTTGTAAGACCCCAACTTTTATGAATAAAGAATAATTTTTTTTGAATTATATTTTTGAATATTATGGTATTGATTTGATATAATGTTATAGTTGTGGGTAATATTTATAAATTTTTTCAAAGTACACAAGTTGTTATATAATATTCAATTGGTCTGGGAATATTCGTTTTAACAGGAATATTCATACAACCAAGACAATCATTGGTGGACCCACAAATGTAATTATTGTCGGATTGAGAAAATGACAAAATACTTTATGAAAATAACTTGGCGGAGGTGTTACCGTTAAAAGCTGCTGATCTACCCTAGAGTAAAAAATGCATGTCTACGCGTGAGTTGCTTAGTAGCACACGGTATTGATTATTGATGCTTACGTGAGAAGTCACTCAGCTATACTCAATTATTGCTACATAAATTGCTGCATCATATTTCTCATATTATTGATTCAATTATTGTTACAGTATCATCTGCATTATATGATATATTATTAAATCAATAATTGAGAAGGCAAGGTTATTCATATTATTCTTTACAATATTGACAATGTCTAGAAGTTCTGTCAAGGAGAGGTTTAGTTACCTAATCAAGGCTACCAATAAGAAGAAATCCTTATCTGAAAGCCCCTCTTCCACGCGAAAGCGACCTAGTTGTTAAATATTGTGAATTATAATATTAATGATGAATAAGTTCGTGTTGATTAAAGATGAATTTTATAGTTACATTGTGTTGGAATTATTTGTGTTAGTATAATTGATATCTGGAGGATATATTGTTCAATTGGGTATTCAGGACACTTTTCGTGTCGAAGTACTATTCACGAGTTACTATTCATGAGTTACTATTAATGAATTACTATTCACGAGTTACTATTGACGGGGTACTATTCACCCGTAAGATATATTTATTTTTGGTCCAAATCATTTTTGGGTACAATATTATTCCATGAGGAGATGTGCTAATTTTTCAGACCGTTGGTTGAAGATATAATAGTAAATCAATATGGATCGCTGGTTTAAAGTTTTAATAGTAAATCAGTACGGACCGTTGTTTTAAGTTTTAATAGTAAACCAATCTGGATCGTCCGTTTAAAGTAAATTAATCTGGACTGTTCATAAGTTAGTTACTATGCAGTCCATTCTTCTATAAATAGAAGCTCATTCCTTCATTATTTCTTACGAATTCACTGAAACACTAGAGAGAGAATTATAAGAGAACCTATAGAAAAGTATTCTGCTACTTCCCTACTCTTATATTCAGTTCTTTTACGGTAAGGGATGTTATTTGTTGTACTCATGAAGAGAACTTCATTTATTCCATTATTTATTATTCTGTTGGAATAACCTGTATACGCGGGCTTCCCTATACATGGTGACATTCTTCTAATATTCCGTTATTTATTATTCTGTCGGAATATCCTGTCTGTGCGTTTACGCCGGACCTGGTTCCATTCTTTATTATACTCAGTTAGTTAAAACTTTGACTTCTATACCCATGAAATTAGTGGAATATCTTTGATATTTGCGCTTCATCCAGTATCTATTCATGGAAATATTCTTCTGTGCATTCTTGAATTTTATTCTACAAAGAAGTATCATGTTGACAATTTGGACGTTATCAGTTCCTAGATAAATTAATTCTTGAACTTGTTTTATTGAATTCTTATATCATTATCATCATCCTCATGTTTATATTTTGTTGAATGTCATCTGTGGCCTGTAGTGCATAGATGGACTTGGTATGATTATGACCAGGGATTATTCAGTGTAATCATGACCTTAGTGTTACAAATGATGTGATAAAAGTCCTCATTCGCCCGTAGTGCATTGATGGATAGTTGTTGGCATGATCATGACCATTAATGAATACACGAATGTCCTTGGCCCATAGTGCATTGATAATTTGTGGTCGTGAAACTAAAGAATATCCTTGGTCGTAGTGCCGGGGTGATTCGATGATGTGGATTATTTATTAAGCTTAGTCCCAGCGATAAAAGTGATGAAAAACCTTTTAAATCATAGAAGATAGTAGATTTTATTCCCTACTTGACTCTTCTAATGGATTTCTTGTTCCGCTACAGTTAAACTTGATAGTTATTATATTTTATCAGTTTAACATTGTTGAAGGCTAACGATAAATTATTCTGCATTATCTTAGTCATAATATTTCTTACTGGGCTAGTTGAGCTCACCCTTACTTTCACTGTTCTCTTCAGGAAATGAGAACGTAGCTGGGACTAGTCGGGGAATAGAGTGATGGTCTTAGATGGTGCATCAGTAATCCTTACTATTCTATGAAATAGTGTGATTATAATTGTAATGAGGACTCCTTTTAAGTTTGTATAATCTCTAGTATACAATATTTGTAATCAAACTCACAGTTTATGTTTTGTCGTATTGTACACGATAGTTGTATTATTAAGTTGTATTTGAATTCTGTACCATGTATCTGGCGACTCAAGATGGGTGATGTATACCTAATTTTGGGGGCGTCACAATAGGCTTCTTCTAGAACCTTTAACAAGACCTTCCGGTGATTCTCGGAAGTTTGGACCAATTCCAAAATTGATATTTGTTGTGGAGCTTCTTTCAAGCTTAAAACCACCGTAGCTTCATTATGACCCACAGCGCGGAGGAACTTTTCAATCTTCTCCATGGGTATTTTCCCCTTTGATTTGGTGGTGGGCTTCATCACCCGATGGGGGAGATACAGTAGATTTTCCTTCGACACTGCAGCAGTTGTATATGAGGTGGATCCTTCACCTTCTCCATAATTCCACAAAACCTTGCGCAAGCTAACAATAGGATATTGTGCTCTGCATGGCAAGTTGATTGGCTTGGGAGTGGCCACTTTCAAAGGATTGTTTCCTCCCTTGAGTTGAATTGTTGGCGTTGTGAGTAAGGTATTAATCCCAAAGACCTCGGTGGATATATTCATACCACACTTTTCCACTTAGTAGGGCTGCATTCTAACTTCAGACACATAACACGTTGTCGTTATTCCGCCAAACGCAAAGACACCACTGTCGATTAGATTTTGAATAAGGTGGCGGAGTGCCCAACATTCTTCTGTGCTGTGACCACGAGACTGGGAGTGATATTGACATACTCCCGTCGAGTTGTACTGCGAATCGAATCGGGGTTGATTGGAGGTAGAAGGGAACTGATCCTTCCTTCATTGATTAACATATGAAGAATTTCCTCCATAGGTTGGCACAGATAGGTGAATTCCCTTTTGTTGACGAAATCCCGACGAGCTATAGAATTTGCTCTCTTTGTCACTTTGTCTTCCGGCATTTCATTTTCTAACAGTGACGAGGGTATATTCATGACAATAGGTAGGAGACTTGCATGCTCCTGGCTGATTAGCTGACGTGTCACTTGAAGCTGATAAGTCACCAGTTCCACCAATTGCTCAATTTGTTTGCAGAGAGCTTTGTTCTTTCGTTCCATTGTGAATTGGAACTTGGCATATTCCCATCTGTCATCATCGTCTTTGAGGGTCTGGAAAGATTCACAGCTGAAGTTGGAATTCTGTCCATTGCTCCAATTGATCATGTTGACCTCTTATTCTTTGTGTTGACGAAGAGGGTTGTCTTGTACGTGAGGTTGATCTGGTTTAGTGACCATGATCTCTCCATTGTCTATCAGGTCATGGATCTTGTGTTTCAAGGCCCAACAATCCTGAGTATCATATCCAGGTGCCCTGGCATGATAAGCACAATTCCTAGCTGCATTGAAACCCCGTCCATTAGGGCTGGCTGGTGGAAGAAGATGCATGATTTTCTTCTGTGTTGTCAGAAGATTTAAAATGTTCTTGAGGGTATCCCCTAAGGGTGTAAACACTCGAGGGCATTTGACTTCTCTACCTTTTGGTATTGTAGGGTTTGTAGACTGTGCTAGAAAGGGAGTGTAGTTTCTCCTTTGAATAGGCATGTTTTGATTGCCTTTTTGACCTTGTAGTATCAGGGAAACATCTTCTTCATTCTTTTTATAGACCCTCCGGGGGTTGTTCCCATAATTTCCAGATTGGATGTGATCCACAACAGCTTTGTGTGCAGCTAGGTCTTGAATCTTTCCTGACTTCAATCCCATCTCTGCCATCTCCCCATGCTTAACCATCTCAAAAAACGGTTTGCCGATGCCGGCTAAAACTCTCTCATAGAAGGGAGCTTCTTGTATGTCTATGAAAGTCATTACCATTTCTGATTCCGTCATGGCAGGACTAACTTGGGCAGCCAGGTGTCTCAACCTCTGGGCATACTCTCAGAAAGACTCGTTAGACTGTTTTTTAATCTTGGTAATTTGATACCGATCAGGAGCCTTCTGAGTTTAAAAACTGTATTGAGTGAGGAAGGCATGTGCTAGCTCTTCCCAGCTATGGATTTTGGAGTTGTCTAATCTTGTGTACTACGAACGGGCTTCTCCAGTTAGACTCTTTTGGAACAATTGCATTCTGAGTTTTTCATCCTCTGCATAGGATCCTAGCTCTCCAATAAAGACTTTTAAATGTGTATAAGGATCTCCTAACCCGCCATATTTTTCAAAGTCAGGAGCTTTCAATTTTTCTAGATAGTGAACACCAGGAAAAATACATAGATGAGCATATGAAACACTCCCATGTGTTCCAATTCCTTTGATAGCGCGAAGGGTCTCTTCCATTTGGAGGACTTTCTTTTGATGTCACCAAAGTATGCGGATCTCCAGATGGAATGGGCGAGATTATGAGTTTTGTTGGTCGTATCCAACTGTGGTTCAGGTATGGTAATGACCGGGATTCCTCCTTCTGTGGAGGATTCAGTATGTACGGGTATTTTCTGACCCTGTTTAGACTGGTGTAATTCTTTGAGTAGAACAACCAAATCTATAATTTGTTTGCTTAATCCGTCGAATTCTTTGCGAGAAACTGGATTAAGTTCAGTCTGGTCGGATGACGACATGATTGACTGTAGGCCTATTGACTTTTTTGACTTTGACCGGGTAGTAGGTCCGATTGATTCCCTGCGAAAGACTTGCATAGTTTAGTCTTTAGGGGAGGTGTATAATAACATGTTATGTGATGTGTCCATTTTAGGAATTTTATCCTGCAAAACGGATGTCAGCTGTTTGTAACATATATGTGGACATATTGCTTCATATTTCTCATTACATGGAGATATATATGGAATGTAATTACAAGTAATTGTGTTTACAAGCAATTTGAAATGAGAGCATGAAGAGACTTTCCTACGTTTTGGGTTTATCAGAGGCTAACCTATCTTAGGCTACTCTCGCAGCTTTTTGGCATAAAGGTTCCCAAATCATCGCAATCTACTTGACAGGAAGTTAATCCGGTCTTTCAACTGGAGCTAATTTGGGTGGTGCCTTTCCTAAGCCTCGGAGAATTATTCTTCTCACGAGTCCAGTAATCAAACACCGATGGGATAGCCTCCTGGTGGAGGGACCACATAACATACATTCACATACATCGCGTCTCACCGTATAGAAATGATGGCATGTGCGAAGCACTAATATCACAAGCAGATATGGCACGAAGCACTAATATCACAAAGCAGTTTATAGTGCGAAGCAATAAGTAAGGAAATGCATTCGTACACATTCATCCAATGTAAATGCAACATCCACACACAAGCAGATAACAATTTTGAAAAAATTGTAATAGCGGCTTAAGTCCTCTTACTGGAGTCCCCAGCAGAGTCGCCACCTGTCGACGTCGAGATTTTTGGGTGTCTTTTTTCGTTACTTATTCTTTGGTGTTCTCATTTTAGGTGAGATTTGTTTGAAAAAAACAAGTGAAAAAGGTCCGACATGTATGATGTCGACGATGGGACTGTTAAGAGTCGCCAATTGGTTTTTTAAATGGTTGTGCCAACATAACCGAGAAAAGGTTTGCACATTAACCCAAAGGATGTGACATCGATATACTGCCTTGAAAAACCGAGATTTGTTTAGGGTCCGGGGATTCGGTTATGCGGGGGGGAAGGTATTAGGCACCCCCCGACATCTGTGTTACCACGGTGACCGCCTCTTTTCAAGAAACTACTATCTGAGTGTGTGTGTGTGTGTGTGTGTGAGTCAATGTGCTATTATATGGAAGTTGTAAAGCGAGGCCTCGTTCAACCTATATACATTGTGGTTTGAATTTATGTAAAATTCAATTTTAGCAAGATATGGCGAAGGATGTTTTATAAAAGAGGTTTTTCAAACCCTGATGCTCAGTAGGAATTGAGACCTTTTACACTCCCATTTTTATTAAGTGATCGGCTTGGTTAATTTTATTTGGCGGATGCGAGGCATCTGTACGAAAATAATATACAAAAATAATGCCGACTTCCTCGTGGGTATGGAAACCATCTGAGGAAATTCGTATACCGCAGAATAATTTACAAGTCGCTACGGTGAAAAATGTCCATCACGGAACCGAATCTAGATCCAATTGGATGAATCTATGATCACATGATTCCTAGGCGCACAGGATGCTGCAATTTGTATGAAAGCAATAAGCAGGTATATATATAAAAGCTATAAATATATATATACAAACATGATCACAAACCACGAAGCACCTCCATTGGGGATCGAAATGTAAATAAAGCCGTAAAAGCGATCAATCATCACGAAGGAAACTCAGTGCAGAGACGAATATATATATATATATATATATATATATATATATAAGCAATAAACGCATTCGGATGTAAAATCTGTGCTCATCGAATGTAGTCCCACCACGCTTCATATATATAAGTATATATATATATATATATATATATATATATATATATATATATATAATGATTAGTAAACGACCGGATATAAAATCCGTGCTCATCGAACAAAGACCAAACACAAAGTTAATATATATAAATGTATATATATATATATATATATATATATATATAAAAGTAGTAAACGCACTGCATCAAGTTCGGGCTCATCGAACAAAGTTCACACATGGTTAATATATATAAATGTAAATATATATATATATATATATATATATATATATATATATATATATAAAAAGTAATAAACGCTTCTGCATCAAGTTCAGGCTTAATCGAGGCATAACTCGATAATGTTAGTCAATATATATATATATATATATAATATATACAGACTGGAATGAAACCACAGACCAAAGTCCGGGCAAAGGCAAGCAACACGACTCTCAACGTGTAAAAGGGTGTGTGCAAAGATGAAGAGAAAGACTCTAAAGTGTGTGAGAAGGCTTACAGCTGACTGCTAGAAAAGGGCTTCTATATCTTTAGAGTGGGTAAACACTGGCATTTGTGTGTACAAAAGAGGGTATATATGAGCTCACAGGTGTTTGAAAGTGGGAAATACACTGTATGGGCGAGTGCAGAGCGAATTGTGCAAGGTTTTCCCGTCTTTTTCTCTTGAAAAATCAGCACCCCAAGCCCTCTATTGATAGGAATATAAGCCGCAGGTGTACCAGAGGCAACCCGGGTTGGCTCGGGTTTGTCGGGTCGGGTCGTTTCAAACTGTAATGTCCACTTGGATTTTTAGAATTGCAATCTGGGCATCCGTTTGAGGTATACATGACCTATTTCGGACCGCCGTTGTCGAGAGTTGTACGATGGCATAGGATTAGAGCTTGTGCGAAGTCATTGATGATGGGACGATGCCCTCCGGTCTTCAAGCTTCAACTTTCATCCGTTACCCCGCACAATAGTCACTAGGGATTGGTTAGCCTTGTGGGACATCGTTGCGTAGAGACGTGATGTGGAATCGTGTTTGACGAGATGACGATGTTGCCCCTCACCGGTGTTATCGCCAGATTGGGCCGATAAAGCAGACGTTGCTCAGACTTCACTGAGATTGGACTGCTGTAATTGTTGAAGGTCCTCATTGTCATTTTTAAGGTGTGCCTGTCTTCTCGATGTTATTGTCGGGTTAGTGCAGTGTATCTCATTGTGAGTGCCAAGATTGAAGCTGGTCGCATTTGAAACAAGCATTTTTGGGGTTATCACTGAAACTGCATTCCTCGGGGCTATCACCAAGGTTGGTGGCTATTCCCATGGTTGGGACTAAGACTGGATACCTTGGGGTTGTCACCGAGACTAATTGGTCTTCTCCGGTGTGTGTTCCGGTATTGTACCTGCAGGTTTCGGGGTTATCTCCGAGGTTGGATTTTGTTATTCCCAGACTACGATCCGGGGTTTGATGCTGAACTTTCGGTAGTATCCGGTATGGATTTGGATTGTCTTTCAGGGTTCTCTCTTAAAAGACGAATCTGTCCTCCTGCAATGTTTGTAACAGTGGTATAGAATATTTCGAGTGTCTACAAATCTCAACCGAATTCGGAGTAGCCATACTATCATCAAAGCTTTTGATGGAGCCCGTCGAAATTCAGTTGGAGTAATTGAGCTACCAATCAAAATTGGTCCTCACACATTCTGCGTATCTTTCCATGTGCTCAAGATAGATTCGGGATACAACCTGCTCTTGGGACGACCATGGATTCACATGGCAGGGACAGTCCCCTCCACTCTTCACCAACAATTGAATACATTATCAACAATAGCCTGGTCACGGTCAATGCTGAACCAAAGTATCCTCAACACGGGGACTTGTCGTTCATCAATGCCAATGCAGATGTTGAACCGGTTAGCTTCCATGCCTTGGAAGTAAGCAATACCCAATACCATGTTATTGGGATGCCGTTACTCGAACACAAGATTTCTGCCGAGGTAATGTCGGCTACTCAAGAAATGATGTCATTTGGTCATAAGCCAGGACAAGGGCTGGGTAAAGATTGCCAGGGTATCAAGTACCCCATTCGATTAACCAAGCAAACTGGAACAGCTGGACTAGGATATCCTGCCAGCTCTAGTCACAGGAATCCTCATAAGCATCAGTTGATTCCTTCAGCTTCAACCATGCAGCGTTTATCTTCGCCTTCCAACTCTGAGTCCGCACAACCTCCTGTAAAGGTGCCAGCCAATGTAATGGCTATGTTATTTCCCAAGCCGGTACCGATGAAGGAGAAAGAAGTCTTTGTTCCAAATCCCGCAATGGAAGAAGAGGAACGAAGAATCAAGCAAGATGTCATTCGAATGATGTCCGGCATACGCATCATCGTTCATGATGAACATACCAACAGATATACCCCAGACGATGATTGCCCAGACATAATGGTCATCATTCGGGATAGGGAGGACAAGGACAATCCCTCCATCGTTGCGGTCCACCCGGACTTTACCCTTGCCAATTGGAACAGTATTCCTTGCATTGGTCGACAAGGGTAAAACGGGCATAGCTCTTTCTGCCCTGTAGATATAATAATTGCTTACTTTTTTGTACAGTACTAGCAGTTTATTTTTCCAGTATATGCTAACACTGTGTATGATCAACACATTTCATATATACTAAGTGAAAGCATATTTTGTTTCAGGACTCTGAATTTAGATGTGCTCAAGACTTGTCGACACGTCTGATTGCCTCTTCTACACATGATTGTACCTTTGATGTAGAGATGAATTCAGCCTTGATGGATATACAGGATGACATTGAGGTACCTCCAAAAATTCAAGAATGGGTCAAAGACAAACCTAAACCGAACCTTGATCAAACCACTTCTATCAATCTCGGAACCTTAGAAAGCCCTAAGTTAATCCAGATTGGTTCAGACCTTACCCCAAACCAAGGGAATGACATGGTTACGCTATTAACCCAATTCCAGGATGTGTTTGCATGGTCTCATGAAAACATGGTGGGTTTGTCCACTGACACTGTCCTTCATCGCCTTCCCATTAAAGAGGGATTTAAGACAGTCAAGCAGAAGCTCAGGCGATTGAAACCTGAGTGGAGTTTAAAAGTAAAAGAAGAAATTGTGAAACAATTTCAAGCTGGCATCATCATAGTTTCTACATATCCTGAGTGGATATCCAACATTTTTCCTATACCTAAACCCTGAGGGAAGGTTCGAGTTTGTGTTGATTACCGGGACTTGAACAAAGCTTGCTTAAAAGATAGCTTTCCCGTGCCATTTATCCACATTCTCATTGACAATACTGCGCAATACGACATGTACTCCTTTGCTGATTGCTTTGTGGGGGTATCATCATATCATGGTTGCTGAGGAAGATCGTGAGAAAACTGCTTTCATCGCGGCTTGGGTAACCTTTTACTATAGACGATTGTCATTCGGCATCATCAATGCAGGAGCCACCTATAAACGAGCTATGATGGCTCTTTTCCACGACTTAATGCACAAAGAGATCGAGATCTACGTGGATGACATCATTGTCAAGTCTCAGAAGGAGGATGACCATATAGACCATCTCAAGAAGTTGTTCAACAGGCTGCGTAAGTACAACTTGAAGTTGAATCCAGCTAAATGCACCTTTGGCGTTAAATCAGGCAAATTGCTAGGATTTCTAGTCAGCCACAAAGGGATTGAACTGGATCCTGCCAAAATCCAAGCCATCACGGAAATGCCCATTCCTCAGACATAAAAGGAAATACGAGGATTTTTGGGAAGAATCAACTTTATTAGCAGGTTTATCTCTCAACTCACAGCAACCTGTGAGCCAATCTTCAAGCTATTAAGGAAGAACTCCTCCATGAAATGGAATGATGAGTGTCAAAATGCCTTCCTCACAATCAAGAAACAGATAGTCAAAGCTCCCATTTTGGTACCACCCAGGGATGATGTTCCCCTGTTTATGTACCTGTCCATAAGTGACAATGCCATGGGTTACATGCTGGGACAGAAAGACGATAGAGGCCAAGAACGAGCTATCTATTACCTCAGCAAGAGGTTCAGCAGTAGTGAACACAAGTACACTCTGATCGAAAAGATGTGTTATGCTTTAGCATGGGCTTCCATGAGGTTACAACATTACCTCAATGGTCATACAACCCATCTCATATCCCACATGGATCCTCTCAAGTACGTGTTCAACAAACCCATCTTAAATTGTCGGCTGTCCAAATGGCAGTTGATCATACAACAATTTGACATCATATATTTGACTCAAAAGTCCATCAACGGTCAAGGAATTACGGATCAACTGGCCATCGCACCTTCAGGGGATTTCAAACCCTTGGAAACATATTTCCCCGATGAAGGAGTAATGACGATCTGACAACACCATCGATATGATATCGCCCAATCATGAAAGATGTATTTTGATGGAGTCATTAATATGGAAGGTTACGGAGCCGAGCGGTTCTAGTATCTCGATACGGGAGCGATATCCGTCGTCATCAAATTATAGTTTGTCAGCACCAACAATACTACTGAGTATAAAGGCTATCTCATGGGGCTAAAACTTGCCCGTTCCATGGGCATCAAGCGGTTAACTGTCTTTGGAGATTCAGAGTTGGTAATCAGACAATCCACCGGAATCTATCAAACCAAAGAGCTACATTTGCTGCCTTACCATCGGCAGGTTTTGAGGATAGCTTTGGAGTTCAAAGAAATATCCTTTCTACACATTCCTCGTAATAGGAATGACTTCGCGGACGCATTAGCAACTTTGGCCTCCTTTATTCACATATCAGATAAGGAACATTTGTCAAGCATCACAATTTCCCTGCACAAGGCCCCAGCCTATAGGAATTACATTGGAGAAGTATCGGATGAGCTACCTCCCATCTAACATCCTTGGTATCAGCATATCAAGGAATATCTGCGAGATGGATCTACACCCGCGGAGGCGAGCCCGACTGAGAAAAAGCGGATCCATTGACTTGCTATGAAATTCTACTTGAGTGGAGATTCACTCTACAAAAGAGATGCAGGACTATGTCTCCTCAGATGTTTAGACAAAGATCAAGCCCAAAGGCTTATAAATGAAATCCATGGTGGAGTCTATGGCCCCCACATGAGTGGCCCCCTCCTTGTCAAGAAAGTCCTCAGGATGGGACATTATTGGCTATCTCTCAAAGCTGATTGCGATGACCACGTCAGGAGATGCTATCAGTGTCAGATTCATGGGAATGCTATACACGCCCCTCCAAAGGAACTTCATAATATGAGTTCACCTTGGCCCTTCTCAATGTGGGGAATGGACGTTATCGAGCCCATTGAGCCTAAAGCCAATAACGGTCATCGATTTATCTTCACCATTATCGACTACTTCACCAAGTGGGTAGAAGCAGCCTCCTTCCCCAGGGTTACTAAAAAAGTCATCATTGTTTTCATCAGAAACAATGTCGTTTGTCGATATGGACAACCAGAGGTTATTGTGTCAGACAATGCCAAGAACCTCAACAACAAAATGATGGAGGAATTATCCAGTAAATTCCACATCAAACGACTTAACTCTGTCATCTATCGTCCGAAGATGAACCGTGCTGTTGAAGTTGCTAACAAAAACATCAAGAAGATTATGCAAAAGATGTCTGCCAACCATAAAGATTGGCCTGACCTATTGCCTCTTACTCTGTTAGCCTACAGAACCTCAATGCGCACTTCCACTGGGGCGACCCCCTACGCATTAACCTATGGGATGGAAGCAGTGCTCCCCATAGAAGTTGAGATGGAATCCCTCAGAGTGTTGATAGACGCTCAGCTGGATGAAGACCAATAGGTACAAGTATCACCAATTGTCTCTAATAGACGAAAGGCGAACCGCGGCTATCTTCCACGGTCAGTTATATCAACAAAGGATCGCTAGATCCTACAACAAGAAAGTCCGGCTACGGCAGATTAAACAATATGACTTGGTTTTAAAGAAAATCCTTGACAACCAAGATCAGTCTAAGGGAAAATTTGCTCCTAACTGGGAAGGCCAGTTTATTCTCAAAGAAGTATTGACGGGAGGTTCTCTCAGATTGCAAGAAATGGACGGCGATGAATTTCCACAACTCATCAACTCGGACGCCGTGAAACGGTACTATGTCTGAAGTAATTCGCAAACACCGTAGTGTTGGACCATCAGATCACCAGTCATTCCGGTTCTTTAACCCTTTACCACATACAACTCTTCCACACTTTTCCCCTCAAGGAAACATACTTTTCAAGCCAGCAGCCTGGCTCTCCTTTGCGTTCCTATGACTTAGGTCATCTCACCGCGGATTGAACCTCTCGCACTTATAGTTTGGCTACCCATACCTAGGATCAAACTTCTCGTACCTGCAGTTTATCCTCAACCTAGAATTAAACTTTCTCCTCCCCGCACTCTGACATGCACTGGGATTACGCTTTTCAACTCACCTTGAGGGGCGAACTACGTCGACCTGATCCCCTCTTCAATAGGAGTACGTAGGCAACCATTTTAAATGGCCCGGTCGCAATAAAACAAAAACAACAAAAACATTTCTACCTTCTTCTCCTCGATAAAAAAAACAACAAAAACATTCCTACACCATTTCAGCCATATACCGCGTTGAACCTCTCACACCAGGTTCGAACTACGCAGACCTGATCTCCTCTTCAATAGGAGTACGTAGGCAGCCATTCATGGTTCGGTCCCACCCCCTACCAAAACACAAACCATTGTCAACTGGTATTGGGATCATCCTTCAATCCACTAAATTTCATTCGGCTTCAGACCAAAGGAATGGAATTACCTGAACTCCTCCCAAATAGGAGATTCGGCGACCATCTAAGCTGCGGTCATACCTTAAAGAGCAACACCAATCCATAAGAGATGGAATTAACTAGGCTTCTCCTAAATAGAAGTACTCGCGACCATCTGTGGTGCGGTCAATCTCAGAGAGGAAAGCCACACTCCTCTCCACATTGCCATGCATAAACCAGTCCCAAGACACAAAAGATGGTAGGGATATACAGAGATCGATGATCCATTCTGAACTATCCAGAGACAACTCAATATCCATCCACCAAGGAGGAATTCAGAATACATCAAGATCACAAGCCTCACAGCAAAGCGGCGAGTAAAAATATCAAAAGCAAAGAAGGCATATCTAAAAGGGAAGTGATCCAAAAATATATTTCCACATCGTATATATAATCTTTGTTTGATGTATACAATGTAAACTTTACATGACAAAATGGCAAGCTAGTCTGTGCAGGAAAGTACGAGCTCATCTACAAGTCAGGATATATGTGAGCTAACAAGCCCAACACGGCGTCTCTCTCAGAAGATGGAGGTGAAACTGTGGTCTCTTGTATAAGAATATCCACACGACCCAACAGATCTGCAGCCATCTGCATGGTGACCATATGATCAACAATATATGCGCTCATCTCTGTAATCATGCCAGTGGTAAGGGACCTCACGGCAGTACTATTTGTGAGGGCTATATCCCGGGCAGATATGGCACTATCCCGCTCAACTATCACTGCGTCTCTGGCTAATTTGGCCTCATCCTGCTCAACAACAGCGATATCTTTACGAGCTAATGCCTCGTCTCTCTCTAATAGAGTCGCGTCTGTCCCCTCAAGGGCAGTCAACATCATAGATCGAGCTTGATCTCTCTCAAAGGTCATCAGATGAAGACTCTACTCAAAGTCTCGTCTTAGAAAATAATTACAACAAGATCGGGTACTTGGGAGAATCGGAGGAATGCTTTGGCAACCCAAAGAATGGCTCCTCCTCGATGTAGGAATCGATGTCCTCCATGGGCTCTACATCGTCTGACTTGCTATTCGGTAAGATCAGAGATAATCTTTGTTGCGGTGATAAAATCTCTATCTCCATCCATGTGGAATACTCTGCAGAACAACCCGGATGGCTCACATAAAAAGCAACTATCTCACGCTGATCCCAGCAATCATACACAAGGGATCGGTGTAAGACCCCGAAATTTTTTTTAAATAAAAAGGAATTTCCTTTATTTATTATTTTGAAATGGTAAGGGTTGATTTGATTAATGTGGATAGTTAAGGGTTAAATACGCAAATATTTCAAAATAAGCAAGTGGTTATAAAATATTCATTTTTGTCGGGGAATATTCGTTTGGTCGTGGAATATTCAATCGCTTGTCGAGGAATATTCGTGCGACGACCAGCGACCATGTGTGGGCCCCATAACTGAAAGCGATTGGATGAAGAAAACGACAAATATAAGTTGGTTAAAAATAACGGCGTAGTTATTACTGCTAAGATCATTGGAATACCCTATGGTTAAAATACGATGTCTACGCGTGGTTGCATGAAGAGCACACGGTATTGCACGATATTGTTGAATTATTGATCCTTACGTAAGAAGGCACTACTCAATAATTTTCACAAGAGTTTCTTGTTCAATATTTTATTGATTCAATAATTCTTTGCGTTGATATTTTATATTATTGTTGTTCAATAATTGTCACACGCATTATTATCTCCATTATCGGATCAATAATTCATATTATTTGAATAATATTATTAGATAGCATTATTGGCAATGTCTAGAAAGTTACGCCTAAGGAGAGGTTTGGTCACCTAATTGCGGCGCCAAGAAGGAGAGATCCTTATCTGAAAGCCCCTCTTTCCCGAGGAACTACTGGTTATCATAATTGTGATTCTAATATTATTTGTGAATAATTAATTATTGATTCATATGATAAAGAAATATTTATTTTATGTGGATATAAATGATGGATTTATTTATGTGGTTATAAATGAAGAAATTAATGTTGAGGTGTTTTATCAGTATTTTATCGGATTGGAGGTATTAAAAATCAAATCGGGGTTTTGAGATATATTAATGGGGTTATAATTTTTAATCCGACCGTTGGATTGTGGTAATTTTTGGGTATGTTATACATACATAAGTTGAGTATATGTCCACAAATTTTGAACCGTTAAAAATGCACGAATGATTTGTTGTGAATTTTAAGAGGTGTCGGATTCGAAAATTAGGTTTATAATTGATTTTGGTGGAAAATTCTAGAATTGAGTGGGCCCCACTTGTGGTTGGTGAAAAAATGTGCTGAATTTTATTTCAAATGTGGTGGGTGGCAATAGTAGCAAGTAAAGCCATCGGTAGCGGTCAAGTCTGCTTTACAAGGCTAACATTTTCCTATAAATAGAGGGCTAAGTTAGAATTGAAAATCACACACGAAACAAAGTTTTCTCTTTTTCTCTATATTATTATTGAGCGTATTTTGTGAGTATTTAGATACTTTGAGAGTTCTTTGCTCAAGACAAGTTTCATTCAAAGATCACTTGAGCCTTTCCTTCCGGCAAGTCTTGATTCTTTGAGGTAAGGATATATTTTTTTTCGTAATGATATTATTTCTTCAATATCATTATCTTTGAAATGTTGATCTGAAGTTTTATCAAATTTGGAACTTTTTCATGTCGGGTTACTATTCATGAGTTACTATTCACGAGTTACTATTCATGAGTTACTATATTCACGATTACTTATTCACGAGTACTATTCATGAAGCGTGAAAATGTTTTTTATGGAATTTCTATCTTTTGGTGTGAGTTACTATTCACGATATCTGCCTTTATTCACGATATCTGACTATTCACGTATACTGGCACTATTCAATAGAAAAATGAAAATTTTCTTTTTGTCCAAAACATCTATTCGGATACTAGCTTTGATTGTATCCATGTTTTGATCATTCTTGAATTTTACACCACTATGATTATTTTTGAGATATTTTTGAACATGGATAAAACAAAGTACGAATCCTTAATCCTTAATCCTTGTCATTTTGTTTCACCGGATTCGCTTCTTTAAAAAATATTTTCATCATCCGCATCTTTAAATGATGATAATATTGAATATCTTTGGCACAGTAGTGCAAAGATGAATGATTTCTGAAGAATATCTTTGGCACAGAGTGCAAAGATGAGCAGTGTTTAAATGAACATACGACCGATCGATGAATATCTTTGGCCTTTAGTGCAAAGATGAACAGTGTTGAGATGAACATGACCGATTGATGAATATCTTTGGCTTCAGTAGTGTAAAGATGAATATTTGATTTGAGATGAATATTGATTGATGTTACGAGGGATAAAATATTGATGATGGATTTATTAAATTCATAGATTATAGTAGATTTCATTCTCTACGTAACTCTTCTATGAATTATTATTTCACCGCTGCGAATATTGATCCGAAACTTGTTGTCTATTGTATTCTATTAAATTTTTCCTGTTGAAGACTAACGATAATTTGTTGTATATTATCTTAGTCATAATATTCTTCTTGAGCTAGTTGAGCTCACCCTTTTCCTTTTTGTTCCATTCTTCTCGGGAGGCGAGAATATAGCGATGTACGAGCCTGGGGTATGGAATGAAGGTTTTAGAAAGGATTGTTTAGTAGTCCTCACCATTTTGTAAAATAATGTATCAATAAATGTGATGAGGATTTATTTGAGTATAAATATTGTCTAGAAGATAATATTTGTATTTAAACTCACGCTTTCTTGTTGTAATAATAAAGTTGTAGTTGTTTCTGTACCATGTATTGACAACTCAGAATGGGTGATGTATACCTATTTTGGGGGCGTCACAATCGGTCCTCTGCTGAAAGATATTGAGAAGCTGAACGCTGACCTATCGCCCCCTTGAAATGATGAAAGTCCTGGAACTGGTCAAACTATGACATCACGGCCAGTGGGTGATAAGTAGTCACACCCCTCAAACCAGCCAGAGGGAGGTAGTCTATACCCGGAACATGAGTAATGAAGTTGTATGGTGAGCTAAGCCCCGAACACGACAATATACTAAAAGAATCTCTGATATCTGCCAAAAATGTGGACCAGGACGGAGCATCTATACACTCCGATGGCTGAAAAGAGTATGACATAGCTATATCATGGGTGAAACAATATTAATGCTGTCTAAAGGTACCAATCGGTCTCAAGTGTGACATAAATCACACATACAACATGACCGAACTACCTGTGAACACTCCTGACGGGTAAGTGCAGCAGTAGGATGCTGACCGTAGGGTCTCTGCTACAATCATAGGTACAATGGTACGACCCTCCCTGAGAGCTCTCACGGCCATGATGACACCTATGTCTATCTCATCCATGTACCGTGGCATATAGACATACGACAGTATGCATAGCATCAGTACATCAACCCTAGCCACACGACAATGGTCCCCGGGTACGGTGAAATCCCCGGAATGTCGTGAATAGCTATCCTCCGAGCCAAATCTATCATACAGAAAGCGATGAGATATCATATGGCCAGATGTCAGCTCATCCTGCACTACTCTGCGCCGCAATCCAGTGAGAGTTATGAACCGTCTACTCATGTCTACCAAAGCCAGGTGAACGCAAGGTCTATCTAAAGGCTGCATCGTCAATCGTGCATACTCCTCCAAAGTAGGAGTCAACTCATGGGTATCGAATCGAATACACGCCATCCCGGTAGCTAATGCTCTAAAGATCCGATCCCACAAACCCCAATGGGAACTCAAACATCAATAAGGTTATGATATCTTTGCGAATTGATCTACTGATCACTGATCCCACATCAAGGCGGTGACATGCTATCGTACCATGATCGCATACCTAATACCACCAATGACGGTGGGGTATGATCTATACGGCTAACTGTCGAAGAAGACATCTGTGCTGGCCGTGTCATAAGACCATCCAAGGGTCAATGCCGAATATCTCTGGACATACATAAATATGCATAACATGATGCATGCATAGCAGATAATAGATGGCAATATGATATAAGGAATGGAAAAACTGTGCATACATTCCTAAGTATATCATCATCTAATACATCATCTCTGTACAGCTACAAATATAGGAAATGGGACACAAATGCCCTACTACTAACAGAGGCCTATCAAAAGATATAACGAGAATGGGGAACAACCACCCAATATCTAATAGAGGCCTATCAAAAGATATAACGAGAATACACATTAGAAGAAGACCAAGGTGTCGATGTCCACATCATTAATCCTGTCCACCTGATGTAACTCCTCATGAGTCACTGGATCTCTATCAACAGGGATGTCAGGCCTATAAAGAGGAGGATCTGCACCGACAAAACCAAATGGGTCATCTGAGGGGCCAGCGTCTGAGTTGGAAGGAACAAATGAAGCCGCCTCTGCTGGATATCTACACAAACGCCAGATAAATATATGTGCCTGGTCCAACTGTCGGGTTAAACTATCAATCTAGGTCATACGAGTCAGATCTCGGACACAAGCTATCCAATCTGTCATCATCAAGGATCGTGGAACCATATCCCCCATAAACTGTGTGGCGCGGGATTGGGCTCCAATTGTGCGAGGGGACCACCACCGCTGGACGTCACCTGGCTACATGGACCCTCTGACAATGCAAAACCGTCAACCCCCAACAATGGGATATCAGTGACGGTGGCGTGATCTGATATGTGATGGCGCTGCACGAGGCAAGATCGGCATACGGATCTCCCCTGTGGTGCTCCTAATAGCACGCTCTCCTAAATAGAGCTCCCAGCCTCCATCTGTGAAGAGAAGAACTCTCCTAATGGAAATAAAGTACTCGACTGCAGTCGGGTACCCATCCTCAAAGCCGATGGTCAAGTGTTCCCCTGAATAGGGAATCCATGTGATGGTGTCACCGTCGGCAACTCCAACATGATCTGGCGATGAGTGAAGCCCTCTCACCATGGGACCTCCGACAAAATAGAATGGTGCCATCGTTGTCCTCATGGATAGGTATCTAAACGTAATACACTTACGGGACGCAAGCATTGAAGCCTCTCGTAAGCCCAAAATTGCCAACACAATGGCAAAATATGTGCTATCAGTAAACACTCTTAACCTCTAAATAGGAAATTACGAGAGAAGTACTCACCAGTAGAAATGGGTAAAAGCCTAACCAAGCCTCGGTCGAACCCACAGGAGCGCATACGCGTGCCCCGAGGAAATATGCAAAGGTGTAGGAACCCCAATCATACTGTCCAATACGGTCCACATCACGTGTGGCGCTGATCAAAGCAAAAGACACCGTGGAAGAGTTATCTTCTATGAAGCAGCCTCAAATGGTCATCAGGAATAATCTCCGCAGAACGCGATCCCTGATTCTGACATCATCAGGCATAGGCTCACTCAAAAGCCCGCTTATAGCATCTACGCTCAAAGGACCCGAGCAGACGATCCCCGCTTTGGCGCCCCGCCGAACTCCTAACAAGGATCTCGATTGCGAGTAGGGTAATATTCGCCATGCAAGGCAATCGCTCCCCCCAAACTCCATACCTGTGATAAATTGCCAATCCATAGGCATCATCATCACCTCGCAATCCAGTAGATGGAGTGACTGAGTCTGATGAAACCATCGCTCAGACAATGCCCTGAGGTAACCCCAGGGACAACGACGGGGAAGGATGGAGAAGAATGTCCCAAATCCCCACTCATGCACTACCGCTCTATAGTCAGGATGAAGCGCCTGGTATATGGAGTGAATGCTGAACCAGTTCCCTCGAGGCTGTGTAAAACCAGGAACCTGGATGAAATGCAGATCAACATCAAAAACTCTTTAATCCTCATCAATAGGAAAAAAGGAAAAAAGGATGTTTGCTCAAATCACCTAGCAGCTCTGGGTTTGCCACCTGAATACTCGGGAGTTCCCTACGAGGGACATGTGCAGCAGGAGCAGGATCCTCAATTGGAATATCCACCTCCTCGTCCTCAACGTCTGACACATCTACCCGGACCAGTCGAATCATGGCCTCCACCAACCGACGAGGCTGTCTGACAGAACGGGGATGAGGCACTTCAGAAGCCCTCCGCCGTATGCTAGAAGTGGTCCTATGGGAACTGCTCGGCTGATCCAGATCCATAAATATCTGGACAACAAGTCTCCAAATCACCTCAGAAAGGGTGTGGTATTTCCTTACCTGGAGCTTTCTAAAATGCATCTATGACTATATGCATGCATGCATTTACTTTAACATACAAAAGAGTTAAAATGTATGACTACCCAATGCCTATATTTGAAAAAAATTTGCCATAGTCCCCTTTGAAAATAGGACTATCCACATGCACATAGGCATGTCTAGGTGGCCATTCAGTAGCACACCTGCCCTAAAGTCATATACATAATATATGCATTAAAAATCAAAATCATTAATGCATAAGGTCAACCTCAATACTAAGAGTACTTTGCCTTTCTACCTTTTGCTCATTGGACCTCAAATAGGACAAAAAATAGCAAAAAAAGGTGCCAATTTGACTATCTAAAAAGTCAAATTTTTTCACATCATTATGTGCAGCATGGTTTAATACTAACATTTACTATGTTGAATATTTTTTAGCAAGTCATTTGTGCATACATAATCACTACTATGTGTTTATATGCATTTCATGCTATAACTCATAATCCAACGGATAAAAAGCTGGAAAAATACATGCATACGTTACTGTGAGAGTGTAGAACACTTGTGCGGTGATGTAAATTGCAAAAAATAGCCCGAACTCAGCAGATCTGAAGGAGGCTCTCGGATTTCTCTTTGCGAAACAAGTTAAAAGTGACTTGTGTTACCAACCTGCTGGAATATATCATCCACGGTCGACCGCAGCTCACTGCATACTGGCCGGAAAAGTAACTGCGCACACCTATGTGGGTCCCACCCCTCTAACTCGGTCCAGTTCGAGTTGTAATGGAGTTCTTGCGGACTAGAAAGGGTCAAATCGAGAATAAAGACGCCACGCGATTGAGCAAAATAGCATACAATCCTGGTCTTCTCAAATGAAACTTTGAGTCTGTACATTGCTCATTGGTAGTCACCCGAACACGAGGTATACTCTTCCAATGATCTCATTTGTTACAAACAACATCCGGCCATACCATGTACAGGTCCGATGCCGCCAACTCCGGGTCATCACCCTAAAAGATCAACGTATATCCCCGACAGGGGTTACAACGTAGATCCCCGACGAGGGTTAAAACGTGAATCCCCGGTGGGGGTTAAAACGCTTACTTATCCGTTGACACACAAATCAGCAAAGGTCAAGTATCCTTGACATCATGATAACCATTGGAAGCGAACCCAACAGAGCATGGGAAGCCATCCGATGACCAACCACTGCTACACACATCAGAGATGGTTACAACATGAATCCCCAGCAGGGGTTACAATGCGTGCTTATCCGTTGACACCTGAATCGGTGATGGTCAAGCGACCTTGACGCGTTATTTCAAATTAGATAATGATTAAATCTATCAGAGCTCTAGAGCTATTCGAGGGTTTCATGCTCGATTGCTCATATTCCCTAGCAGATCCCCAGCGGGGATCATAACGCAGTGTTCTATTGATTCACACGTCAGCAAAGATCAAGCAACCTTGACAATTTACCCACAGAATCTCAGCCGTTGATTCACCCGTCAGCGAAGGTCAATCAGCCTTGACAGTATATCCCACAGGATTTTTTTCAACCGTTGATTCGTTTGTCAACAAAATACACATCAACGAAAGTCAAGCATCCCTGACAACATTTGCTGTTGGCAGTAAATCCAACAGAATCTTGACATATTCTGGCGATACCAACCAGGAAAGGTCCACGTCATCAAAGAGGATAGATGATGGAATATGTTATACATATCCTCAAACAGACCCAGCTTTATCCTTATAGATCTCTTACACATAAGAGATACATCTTCAGGATCAAGTTATAATCGAAGACACAGGGATTTGGTGATAACACCAACATCAACATCCTATCAGATTCGGATTACATATCAAATCTGGTCAGCATTGCCTATCCCCAGTTGAGGCAACAAAAAGCCAGCAATCATCCCCAGCATATTGGGCTACAACCCCGTACACATGCGTCATACAATTACATCATGTTGCTACCCATAGTACCATGTTTGTCTTGTTGCGTTTCAAGTGTCTAGGATTCTTTATCCTACCCATGCATCGCCATGCATGAGTATGATAAAGAGGGGCATCTGTAGACACTCAAAATTTTCTGTACTACTGTCACTAACATTGCAGGAGGACAGATTCGTCTTTTAAGAGGGAATCCTGAAAGATAATCCATATCCATACCGGATACTACCAGAAGTTCAGCATCAATCCTAGAGCACATTGGGAGTAACAATTCCAACCTCGGATATAACCCCGAGGCATACAGATCCAATACCGGAACACACACCGGAGAAAACCGATTAATCTTGGAGATAACCCCGAGGTATCCAGTCTCAGTCCCTACCATGGGAATAGCCACCAACCTTGGTGATAACCCCAAGGAATGAAGTTTCGGCGATAACCCCAGAAATGCTTGTTTCAAATGCGACCAACTTCAATCTCGGCGCTCACAACGAGATACACTTTACCAACCCGGTGATAACATCGGGAAGACAGGCACACCTCAAAGATGACAATGAGGACCTTCAACAAAGTACAACAGTCCAATCTCAGCGAAGCCTGAGCAACGTCTGCTTTATAAGCCCAATCCGGCGATAACACCGGTAAGGGGCAACATCGTCATCTCGCCAACGCAATTGTGACGACCCCAAAACAGGTCCATTCCATCCAACCCATTCTGAGTCGCCAAATACATGGTACAGAAAAAACTACAACTTTATTACAACAATTGTCGTACAAAATACAACAACACATATGCTGTGAGTTTGGATACAAATATATACCAACTGTGACTCATGTCCCAATCGTGGATAGCACGTCACAATGACACCTTACATAATGGTATAGTCAAAAACTGTTTTCAAAATTAGAATTTTTGGGACGTGCTCAAGGAAACCTTCGTACATGGGAGGCCATGCTTCTAGGTTATGATAGATATCATATGGCCACAGAATTATCCTTGGTTGACCCAATAGACCCCAAAGAAAAAAGAGAAGATTACTATCATATTCTTCCCAATGGTGAGTCTTCTCTTGACTTATCATTATCTCCACTGTCTCAAATTGAGAATTATACTTCAAACAAACACAAAGATTATATAGGTAGTGCTCGTAAATATACTCAGCAAGTGGATGAGCACAACCCTATCTTATGATGATACGAGGTTGTATATCATTAGACATCTTGTATGATAGTGGTAAAACACCCTTCCAACGTTGGGTTTGCCTCTCCCTATATGATTCACCAAATATAACTACTAAAAGATGTATATAACACACTTGTCTATACTGTTTAGGGAGAACTCCACAGCTAGAGACCACCGTTTTATTCCTTGTTACCCCATCGACCCAAATTTACACTTTTATTACACGAAAGGAATTGTGAAGCAAAAGGGTGAGCACAACTAGCTTCGATGAGGAATACCATGACTAAAGATAATTAAATTATCAATAGCCTTCATCAATAACAAATCAAAGATTTAGAACATATGGTAGATGATAAAAATTTCAACCATAGTTGCGGTGAACGAAAATCCATTAGAAAAGTCAAATAGACAATACAGTCTATTATCTTCTCCATGTTAAAAGTCCACCAACAATGTTTTATCCCTATAACATCAATCAACAGTTCCTTTCCACAATCATATGAATATCTCAAAATCATAATTGTGATTCTAAATTCCTTTTCGTACCCGGGACGAATATAATTTTCATCACATGTCTTTACCTAAAACATCAAAGATCATGGTTATACCAAATCACAGTTCCAGTTCATAATCATACTAATAAATTCATCTTTGCACTACGGGCCAAAGATATTAAATCAACAGCTCATCTTTTGCACTACACAGCCAAAGATATTCAACAACAGTCATCTTTGCACTCACGGGCAAAGATATTCAACAATGAGATCATCTTTGCACTACAGGCTAAAGATATTCTTATCTCAAATAAATATATAATCATTTCAAAATCTATATAAACCATAATTATAACCATGTTGATCAATTCACCTTTGCACTTAAGCTAAAAATATTCAATTGTAAATTCAATGGTCATGATCATACTAGTCACAATTCATCTTTGCACTACTGGTCAAAGAGAACCCATAGTCATGATTATACCAATAATCTACCCATCTTTACACTCAAGTCAAAGACAAATTTCTTCACCAAGATTATAAAAATGTTATATATGATAATAAAAATCATAAAATCAAAACATGGATTTAATTTCGAGAGTAAGATTCATAAATCAACGATAATTTGGTCAGAAAAAGAAACCAATTTTATTGTGAATAGTACCCGTGAATAGTAACTCATGAATAGTTACTCGTGAATAGTTACTCGTGAATAGTAACTCGTGAATAGTAACTCATGAATAGTAACTCATGAATAGTAACTCGTGAATAGTAACTCATGAATAGTACTCCGTATTTGTACATAGTACCGTATACGTAAATAATGTCATATACATAAATAGTGTCACATACATAAATAGTGTCGTATACGTGAATAGTACCGTATACGTGAATAGTACCATATACGTGAATAGTAACCCAGACACAAAAAGGTACAAATTCCACAATAAAATCCATACCAATATTGCAGTATAATGATATTGAAAGAATAACATCATTATGAAGAAAATAACATTTTTTACAATCCCTTAAAATCCCCTACCTCAAAAGAAGCGACTTCCATTTGGATATCGGATATATTTGAAGGAAACTTGCACTGATGAATATCAACTCACCAAGTATCTAAATACTCACAAAATACACTCAATAATCTAGAGAGAGAAAGAGAGAAAACTTATTTCTAGTGTGATTTTCAATTCTAACTTCGCCCTCTATTTATAGGAAAAATTTTAGCAGACTTGACCTGCAACCTGATGGCTTTAGCTGCTACTATTGCCACCCACCACATTTGAAATAAAATTCAGTACATTTCTTCACCAACCACAAGTGGGGCCCACTCAATTCTAGAATTTTCCACCAAAATGCTAAATTCGGATACTTCAACAATTTCTGAACCATTCACCTCTTAAAATTCATAACAAATCATACGTTCATTTTTAACGGTTCAAAATTTGTGGACATATAGTCAACTTATATATGTATAACATATCCAAAAATTACAACGATCCAACGGTGGGATTAAAAATTATAACTAACGCAATATATCTCAAAAACACTGGTTTAATTTTTAATACCTTCATTCCGACAAATATACTAATAAAATACCTCAACATTAATTCCTTCATTTATAACCACATAAATAAATCCATCATTTATATCCATATCAAATAAATATTTCCTTATCATATAAATCAATAATTAATTATTCACAAATAATATTACGAATCACAATTATGATAACCAGTAGTTCTCAGAAAGAGGGGCTTTCCAATAAGAATTTCTCCTCTTGGCCAGCAATTAGGTGACCAAACCTCTCCTTGATGAGAACTTTCTAGACATTGCCAATAATGCTATCTAATAATATTATTCAAATAATATGAATTATTGATCGATAATGAGAAATATTAGGCGTTGATAATTGTTGAAACAACAATAATATAAAATATCAACGCAGCAATTATTGAATCAATAAAATAAAATATTGAGCGATAATTCTTATCGTAACAATTATTGAGTAGTGCCTTCTTACGTAAGAATCAATAATTCAAAAATCTTGTATAATACTGCAGTGTTACTATGCAACAACGCATATTACTTTATTTTACCAACCGGGTATTCCAACAGTGTTAATGGTAATGATTACGTCGTTATTTATAAAAACTTAATTTTGTCATTTTCTTCATCCGATAGTTATTCTGTTATGGGGCCCACAAATGACTGCGTCGTTGTACGAATATTCCCCGACAGAAAGAATATTTTATAACCACTTGCGTATTTTGAAAAAAAATTCATATATTACCCTTAACTTTAACTTTTATCAATTTAACCATTTACTGAATAGAAAAATTGAATACTTTTATTTCATAAAATTCGGGGTCTTACAGCAATGCCACGCCACGTCATCTCAACATCCCTACGCAACGATGTCCCACAAGACTAACCAATCCCGAGTGACTATTGTGCGGGGTAACAGATGAAAGTTGAAGCTTGAAGACCGGAGGGCATCATCCCATCTTTAATGACTTCGTACAAACTCTAATCCCATGCCATCGTACAACTCTCGACAACGGCGGTCCGAAATAGGTCCTGTATACCTCAAACATATGCTCGGATTGCACTTCTTAAAGTTCGAGTGGATATTATAGTGCCCGAGTGCACGTACTTCGAGACGACCCGACCCGAAAAACCCGGGCCCACCCGGGTTGCCTCTAGTACACACATAGGCTCACCACAGTACACCTCATGACTAAATCTTCTATAAATAGAGGGCTTGGGCTGCCCATTTTGCAAGAGAAAACGGCGAGGAAGCCCTGCCCAATTTGCTCTGCACTCATTTTAAACACATGTGAGCTCATATATAACCTTTCTGTACCTACAAAAGCCAGTGTTTACCCACTCTAAAGATATAGAAGTCTTCTTTGGCAGTCAACTGTAAGCCTTCTCACACACTTTAGAGTCTTTCTCTTCATCTCTGCACACACCCTTCTTCACATCGAGAGTCGTGTTGCGTGCATTTTCCCTGGACTTTGTCTCATGGTTTTGCTTCAACTTGTATATATATATATATATATATATATATATATATATATATATATATATTGACTAACATTATCGAGTTATGCCTCGATTGAGCCTAGACTTCGGTCTGGTGCGTTTACTTGCTTTTCTATATATATATTTATATATATAAACTGTGTGTCGAACTTTGTTCGATGAGCCTAGACTTCGGTCTGGTGCGTTGACTGCTTTAATATATATATACTTATATATATTAACTGTGTGTTGGACTTTGTTCGATGAGCCTAGACTTTAGTTTGGTGCGTTTACTGCTTTAATATATATATATATATATATATACTTATATATATTAACTGTGTGTCGGACTCTTTTCGATGAGCCTGGATTTTATATCTGGTGCGTTTATTCGCTTATATATATATATATATATATATATATATATATATATATACTTATATATATGAGCGTTTGTCGAACTCTGTTTGATGAGCACGGATTTTACATCCTAAGATGCGTTTATAAACTTATATATATATATATATATATATATATATATATATTCGTTCCACCTAGAGTTTACTTCGTGGAGGTTGATCGCTTTTCTTCGCTTTTATATGTTTCATCACGCTCGAGTTCACTTCGTGGCGCTTGATTGCTTTAATACAACTTTCTTTACATTTTGTCCCGCTTTGGAGTTTCCTCCATGGCGGTTGATAGCTTTTACAGCTTTATTTACATTTCTGATCCCCCATAGAGGTGCTTCGTGGTTGGTGATCATGTCTGTATATATATATATATATATATATTTATATATTTACAGCTTTTATATATATACTTGCTTACTACTTTCATATAAATTGCAGTATTTTGTGCGCCTAGAAAACATGTGATCACAGATTCATCCCATTGGATCTAGATTTGGTTCCCGTGATGGACATTTTCAGCTGTAAACAGCTTGTAAATTATTCTGCATTGTCTGAATTTCCTCAAATGGTTTCCATACCGATGAGGAAGTCGGCATTATTTTGTACATTATTTTAAATGCGGATTTGATGCCTCGAATCATCAAATAAAATCAATCAAGCCGAACACTTAATAAAATGGGAGTGTAAAAGGTCTCAATTACTATTGAGCATCAGGGTTTGAAAAACCTCTTTTGTAAAACATCACTTCCATATCTTGTTAAAATTTGAATTTTTACATAAATTCAAACCCTGTGTATATAGGTGCGAATGAGACCTCGCACTACTTCCAAATAATAGCACATTGACCCACACACACACATATTCAGATAATAGTTTCTTGAAAAGAGGCGGTCACCGTGGTAACACGGATGTCAGGGGATGCCTAACACCTTCCCTCCGCATAATCAAGTCCCCGGACCCTAACGAATCTCAGTTTCACCGAACCGTATAGCAGTGTCACATCACTGGGTCAATGTGCAAACTTTTTCTCGGTTATGTTGGTACAACCATTTAAAAAACCAACTGGTGACTCTTAACAGTTCATCGTCGACATTATACAAGTCGGACCTTTTTCACTTGTTTTTTCAAACAAATCTCACCTAAAATGAGAACACCAAAGAATAAGTAACGGAAAGGGTTATCCAAAAATCCTGACGTCGACACTTAGTAATCTATATACATTACTGATTTTACACATAGATGAGCATGCTATAGTGTACTTAGTTCCTTTGATCATAACCAAACTTGTTAAGCCTTGTGTTAGAGATGTTTTCAAGAAAAAGCTTAGTATAGTGAGTTATCATGCATGATTTCTATACAGTTTATATTCTGACTTTGAAAACATGTTAGTATGACATAGACACGCATGAATAAACCTTTAGATGGTGTTTATGAGGTTAGTAAGCAAGCATGAACATGTTGAACATACTAGTAAGCCTTGAACGTGAATATTATCATACTACCTTGAGGGTTAGAATCTGACATTTGTGATCATGTTGATGACACTCTTAGACTCACTCATATAGTATAAACGTATATATATCATGCTTGTGATGCCCCCAAATCCAGGTATCTTCCAACCCGACAGATGGTGCTCCACGATGCTATAATCCATACAATCATTCCATTGAGATAACAACAAAATGAGTGTAATTACTATCTTTGTATTACATTTGTATTAAATCCTTTCACATGTTCATTAGCCGAATACATTCATTGTTCTTCATAAGTATATTACAACCAAATACACTAAGCTATTACAGGACGATTAATTGTCCATCTTAGCCTTGCCTTTCTCTCTCTTAGAACTCTCAGTTCGTTCGGCTTTAGCTGCAAACATATGGTTCAAGCAAGAATGAGCATAACTAGCTCAGCAAGTCTTAACAAAGAATCATATGAATATCACATTAACTAATTTCATGCTTTATTTTCCATATCTGAACAATTATCTATGAAGCACTATGAAACATTTGACTAGTACTTCTCATGTCATAACAACAATTCCAAAGTATATACAATAGCTTAGGAATTATGAACGGTTCAATAGACCATGAACATACTCTTTTCGTTTTCATACTTGAAAAGGATATCCGGCACTAAGGCCATCCACCCGTCTTTACTTACGAGCACTTCTAGGTGATCAACCTATTGTACTCTATGTTGATCAACACTCTTATGTTAAACGTATTTACGTTCAACATTTGGCAACCCTCGCATGCCCATCGAATAATCTATGAAAAATACTTTTGTTTGTACATAAACAAACTTACCTATACATCCGTACCATATACTTGGCATAGGATAGCGTTAACAGTTCTATATTGAAAGACTTGTAAACAAATCAATTAACTCTTCAGTATTAGTCTAGCCGAGTTAAAACAGGCATCGACTCTTTCTTTAAAATAATTCATGCATTGTATAACATGCATCACGTAAAACTTGGCTAACACGAAGGTTAGACAAGTGTTTAAGAAAGACTAGCCTTCAAGCGTCTTCGAATAAAAAATTCAACTATTCTCAGTCTTTACAAGATCTACATGATACATTCACATAGCATACTACAATTAGTTATCAAGCAAACTAACTTTACGGTTTTAACCAACTTCTTTCTCTTCTATGTCTTATTTGAATTAACTTCGTTATTAAAGTCAATTCGACTCTCTATACTTCGTCACGTCCCATTAACATTCTTATGCCATTAATCGGCATTCAATCATTATTGGTTAAATACCAACGTTGAACGTCATTCATGGTTTACTTATTACGTCTTCACGTTCTTTGTTTAATCTCTATTAAACCATACCAAAACTTCTTACATTATCACTTTATAAGTGATTTAAGTTCAATCTTATTATGTACTTTAAGTACTTTCAATGTCTTACCTTAAGTTTACATTCAAATGGAACAAAACTTAACATGGTCAACATTTTTCCACTGTCGGCGTTGCGGCGCGACATCCTATGTATTCTAGTGGCGCTGCGGCGCGAGTTAACAGGGTACTCGACTGAGTCTGGCTCTGCGGCGCCACCACTTTGTACTTGTTTTGGCTCTGCGGCGCTGAGTCTGTGCACCAGTTAGCCAAAACAGTCCACTTTTTATAACGAAACTACCGGCTTCCTAATTTATTCGTTTTACATCCGAATTGACCCATTCGAAAGCCTACAAGTCACAAATCACATCCTTTATCTGTTCATATAAGAATTTTACATTTTCGAATCTGTTAACTTGGAATTCACCTTTGAGTTCATTTTAAAGCGTTCGTTTAACGTTTTCGTCCGTTCAATACTCGTTTTTTTCGTTATAAGTCGAAATGCAACGATTCTTTCGCCCACAACTCTTAATTACCTTATCTCACGTGTTGACATTGGAAACCAACGTTTTCAAGTCACACGGCAACTTTTGACCTTTAATTCGGGCTTTTTATGTTTTCGACGTTCAACGTCTATTTTCGCAAAATTCGCCATAACTTCGTTACTCGTGTTCTATAAGCCAAATCAAATGGAAAACTCCATTGATTCATTATAGTCATCCTAACTAAACAATAGGCACATTCCTTAGCTATAATGGTCTTTCAAACATTCATTCAAAACTAAGTTCTCATTCAAGACTTTCTATAGTTTTTAACTTGCGTAAACACTTACGATTTCTATTTGGTCATGACCTATCAATGATTTAGTCATTAATAGGCATCCTTATATCTCCTCAATAAACATGCTCCACCAATCTACGATTCTTCTACGAGAAAGAAATCGAAAAAGATAAAGATTACGGTTTATGAGAATTTACCTTCGAAGCAATTATCGTTCTTGATAAACGCCTATTGGTTTGTTTGGAAGTAGAAGGATTATATGATTCTAGCTCTTTCTCTCTCTATATATATATTTGGACTAGTTTTGTAAAACAACAAAATGGCTAACTCTAGCTTTGTATATATAGGCAACCAATATAAGGGTAAAATTTTCCAACTCCCCACCTCCTTACTATTCACTTCTTGATCACCAAGCAAAGTACTTGGTGATCAAGTATTGCCTTTACTTGTCCACCAAGTGGTCGACCCACTCCTTGATGGATCATCCCATGGGTTACCCCATGGGTTTTACCCATCCCATGACCTACCGGTTTGACCCGCAGTTTACTTTTTGGATTGGGCTTGACATAAATTTAACGTTGGGCCTTAACTTGGACTTTCTCATATAATTTATTGGGCTTGCTTTTGGTTTATGTTTAATTAGATTATACCAAACCCTTAACTCATACTCCATTAATATGTCTCGTATTCTATATGTATAACTCACGTATTCTCTTCGTCTAATACTCATATAATAATCGTATTATATGTCATACTATTCTTCATACTATACCCGTATTTATACTAGTATAATACTCATATTTCATACGTATAATATCCGAGATGACTATACGCATTGCATTTCCCTTTCGGAAACCTCTTTCAAAAACCCTTAGGTTTTACGTCCACAAGAGAAAACTTTGTTTGCCATAACGGAATTATTATTGGATATTCCATACTATCTTCGTATTCTATCATTATGCGTTTCTCGAAATTTCAAACCCTAGCTCCGAACGAAATTTGATGAATAGTGTTTTTACGCAAACATTCTCGGAAAACCTTCGTTTTCGTCTTGATAATTCACAACCATTAATACTAGCACAAAGCCAGAATACTAACCACATTCGTATATTCTAGGTCATAGAACGACCTTCGAACATCGTAGTCACATAATAAATCAATTAAATTCATTTAATTCACATAATCAAATTAAAATTTAATTCATTTAAACTTCAAAATTCTCGGGCGTTACATTCTTCCCTCCTTATAAGGATTTTGTCCCCAGAATCTCGATATTCTTACATAAACAAATGAGGAAACTTTTCCTTCATTTTACTTTCAAGCTCCCACGTTGCTTCTTCAACATCGTGGTTACTCCAAATTACCTTTATCGAAGGTATTACTTTATTTCTCAAGACTTGTTCCTTCCTATCAATAATCTGAATCGAAAGTTCTTCATACGTTAAGTCTTTTTCTACTTGAATAGATTTATATTCTATTACGTGTTTGTAGTCCAGTTTATAAAGACGCAACACAGACACGTGAAACACATTATGTATTCTTTCCATTTCTGGAGGTAAGGCTACTTCATAAGCTATCTCTCCTACCCTTCTTAAAATCTCAAAAGGTCCTACAAACCTTGGACTCAACTTCCCCTTCTTTCCAAAACATATCTTCCCTTTCCAAGGCGATACTTTTAGAAAAACATATGAACCTACTTCAAACTCCCTCTTCTCTCGATGAGGATCTGCATACTTCCGTTGTCTATCTTGAGCTGCTACTAATCGAGTTCTTATCATCTTTACTATGTCTGCCGTTTGTTGTACCATCTCAGGTCCCAACATTCGACGTTCACCTACTTCATCTCAACAAAGTGGTGTTCTGCACTCCTCCTATACAACGCTTCGTAAGGCGGCATGCCTATACTAGCATGAAAATTATTTTTGTAAGCGAAATCTACCAAAGGTAGATGCTCGCCCCAACTCCCCTTGAAATCCATAACGCATGATCTTAACATATCTTCTAGCATTTGAGTCGTTTGTCCACTTTGTCCATCCGTCTGTGGATGATACGTCGTACTCAATCTCAAATACGTTCCCATTTGCTCTTGCAAACTCCTCCAAAAGTTCGACGTGAATCGTGGATCACGATCAGACATAATCAAAATAGGTACTCCATGTCTGGAAATGATTTCCTTGACATAAAGCTTAGCTAACTGCTCTAGGTTATACCTAACTCCTATTGGTAGAAAATGAGCTAATTTAGTTAACTGATCCACTATTACCCATATAGCATCGTATCCTTTTCTTGTCATTGGAAGCCCCACCACAAAGTCCATGGTGATATGCTCCCATTTCCACTCCAAAATCTCTAGTGGTTGTATTAATCCACTCAGTCTTTGGTGTCCAGCCTTAACTTTCTAACAAGTTAAGCACTTATTAACATATTTTGCGATCTCTCTCTTCATGTTCGGCCACCAAAAGTTTTGACGAAGGTCTTGATACATCTTAGTACTACCAGGATGTATCGAGTACCTCGAACTATGAGCCTCACACATAATCTCTTCTTTCAACTCTGAATTATTTGGAACCCAAATTCTTCCTTCAAAACGAAGTAAACCTTCTTTATCAAGGTTATACTTAGTCTTCACGTCATCCTTCATTATCTTTTTCACACGCTCGCATTCTTCAGTACTTATCTGTACTTCCTTAACCAGTTTCATTATCATTGGTCGAGTCTCTATTGAGAATAACATCTCTGTTGTTTCACTTGGAAACTTAACTTCTAATTCCATCATGGCCATCTCTGTTATTAACTCATTCTGAGTCGTTAACATTGACAGTTTTTTCCTACCCTTCCGACTTAACGCGTCGGCTACTACATTTGCCTTCCCCGGATGATATAAGATATCACAATCATAATCTTTTATCAACTCTAACCACCTTCTCTGCATCATATTCAACTCCTTCTGTGTGAAGATATATTTCAAATTTTTATGGTTCGTGTATATCTCACATTTTTCCCCGTATAAATAATGTCTCCATATTTTTAAAGCAAACACTACAGCTGCCAATTCTAGGTCATGAGTAGGATAGACCTTCTCATAATCCTTTAACTAATGTGATGCATACGTAATGACCTTGCCATGCTGCATAAGCACACAACCTAGTCTTCTATGCGAAGCATCGCTATAAACTACAAAATTCCTCGTATCATCTGGTAAAGATAATATAGGTGCCTCACTCAACCTCCTTTTTAGTTCTTGAAAACTATGCTCACACTTTTCTGTCCATACATACTTCACCGACTTCCTTGTCAGATTTGTCAACGGAGTAGCTAATTTAGAAAAGTCCTGAATGAACCTTCTATAGTATCCCGCTAACCCCAGAAAACTCCTAACTTTGGTTGGCATTTTTGGTTGCTCCCACTCATTCACCGCTTCCACCTTCGCTGGATCTACGGATATGCCATCTTTGTCTATAACATGTTCTTATAACTGCACTCGTTCGAGCCAAAATTCACACTTAGTGAATTTTGCATACAACTTCTCCCTCCGTAATGTTTCCAACACTGTTCTTAGATTTTCAACATAATCTTTTGGCGTCTTAGAATAGAATAGAATATCATCAATGAACACTACGAAGAACTTGTCCAAATACTGTTTGAACACTCTATTCATCATATCCATGAATGCGGCTGGCGCATTCGTCAACCCAAACAACATAACCAAAAACTCGTAATGCCCATAACGAGTTCTGAACGCCATCTTTGGTATATCTTCCTTCCTCACTTTTAGTTGATGATACCCCGTGTGCAAATATATTTTAAAAAATACTTTGCCCCTTTCAACTGATCAAATAGATCATCGATCCTGGGCAACGGGTATTTATTCTTAATCGTTAACTTGTTCAACTCTCGATAGTCGATACAAAGTCGTAACGATCCGTCCTTTTTCTTTACAAACAATATCGGTGCTCCCCACGGAGACACACTCGATTGAATGTACTTTCTATCTTATAGTTCTTGTAACTGAACAATTAACTCCTTCATCTCAACTGGTGCCATCCTATATGGTGCCTTTGAAACTGGTGCTGTGACACCCCCAAATCCGGGTACTTCAATTCCACGGGATTTGGTGTTCACCGTACAAATATCATCTATCTATCTACCCGTAATAAATGAAAACCATGCAATAGATAGAAATAAATTTGTCCCTTTATGGGGTTACAACATCCAAATAATAAATACAATCCCAAGTTAAACTAACCTTAAACATCTGTGCGAAAACATAAACAAATAAGTCTTAAACAACACCATTAAATTAAGTCTTAAACAGAAATTCATCATCAAATAAAACAACAAGTCTTCATCACTTGTTAATCTTACCCTTGCCTTTACTAGTAGAAGGCTCGTCGGACCTTTCGTTCTTAACTACAATGTTATTATTACGCAAGAGTGAACACTATTGCCCACAAGTAAAATAATGAAATAACAATGTATAATAACATGCGAGTGAATCAAATACTTTGGAAATAAAAGCTCAACTTTTGAATCAAGAATGAGTAACAAGAATCAAAAGATTTCTGAGGGTCATAAGACCTTGAACTATGTCCTAGGTTAACAAGGGTTATACTTGAAACCTTTTACAGTCATAAGACTATTGACCTTTCTACTGCGTGCCTTGGGGGATCGACCCTTAGTACCATCTTGCATGCACAATATCTTAACGCTTAACGCATAAGTAAATCCCTTTGCAGGGTTGTTCATCTCAGTTTGATATTCGAGTCCGCACCAAAGGAAGTTTGGTTTGGATAATTTAACAAGGGTTCTGAAATTTAGAACGTTCATCAACTATGGACTAGTCGAATCAATAAGGGTTTGCTAGTCTAATAAGGATCAACAATAATGATAATTAAATTGAATAATAATCTCAATAGGTATACAATAGGACAATTATTGTATAATAGAATCATGCTTTGAAAATATAATCAATCTTTAATATAACAATTGAACTTGATTAATAGTAATGAGAATAACTCAATAATGATAACAAGTAGGGTTAGGAAACTTGCCTCGTGCATAGATTACACTTTAACTAAACTCGTTCTTTGATTTAACTCCTACATATCAATTACGTTCACAATACCAGTCAATTATAACTTACTAAACATCACACGTTTATTCTTTGTCTAACTCGAATTCAGGACTATACTTAGTCATATTACCATACTTGTTTCCACATAATATTACACTATATGAACAACAAGCTAAGTATATAATCAACAATTCAATCCACATGTAATTGTCTTCTTGACTTGGTAAAAACTCACTTTAATATCTCATTATATATCTAACAAATTTTTATATTCATTAGACTAGGTTACTAACACATTTATATACTTGAACATTAAAAAAAATGCATTTTCTGAACATTATACTAAGTGGCACTGCGGCGCCACTTTTGTACTAGGTCTTGGCGCTGCGACGCCATGGTGCTGTGGCCTGGTACTTGGCGCTGCGGAGTGGGAAATGAACTAGGATTTGGCACTGTAGCGCGACACTCCAGACTCTGAATTCCTAGTTCGTGAATAACACAGAAGTCAGCGAAACAAACACTACATAATCATTAATTCTCCAAATTAAACATACCCACATGTTAGAATTCATATATAATCAGTATCCAACATTTATAGAGTGATTTTAACCCATTAGAACACATAATCACATAATTAAATTATGCAAATTGTATTGTTCTTAATGTTCTTGAAGTGTTGAACATAAATTCCTAAAATTCAACTCCACGGATTCGTTATAAAACCAAATCCAACCATTCAAATTTCTTTTTGTTCATTTTATCATGCATAATCACATATAAGTGGAAATTTTGTAGAAAAATTATGGTTGACATATTAAAGTTACGTATAAGGGCCATATGGCCAAAACCCATACTCTGTAAGTTTTTAGCAACATATACGACGTATTTTCATGAAACTAATGACATGGTAACTTACATAATATATAATTGAATATGATTTGATAACATTTAACACATATATGTACATAATCCATACTCCTTCCAATTTACAGAGGCTTTACAGTAAACTTGAAAGCCATTTTTATAAAACTTAAACAACGTAACTTTAAAATTTGGGAAGGAGAGATTACCCTTAAAACAATTTCTCTGACTTTCACGTTCTTCTAAATACCACAATAATTCACACTACTTCTCTCTATTTCACTGAAATTCTCTCTGGATTCTCTCTTAGTTAACTCATAAAAATAATACGTCTTCTCAATAAGACTGATTAATAAAGAAGAAGGCGTACGTGAGTGGAGGTCAGTTACCCATTATGGGTTAACTGATATAACTCCCCTTAGGGCCTTGTTTGGCTAGAAACATGAATAAATTTCCTAATTATTTTAATTAATCTTTTATACTATAGTTTTAAATCATGTCACACACCCATTTTGCATATAAATCAAATATCTTATTTAAATAAAATATTGTAATTTCTCATTAATTCTCATAGCTAAATAATTAAATTATTATTTATTAATAATGTCAAATTATTACATCTCTAATTAATAATTAAATTAATTGAAATAACATTAGGCTTATTAAATATTTCTTTTAATACAATAAGCTCACATAATGACATACTTGAATAACAAAATTCTCCACATTAATTTAATAAATATAACACATATAATTAAATTAATCTACCACAATTGCATCAATTAATTCTTTAATCTAATAATTAAATCATCGAAAATATTTATTTACTTCAAGAATATTAAAATTAAATTACAAAAATCTCGTTAAATCACATCTTTCCCCCTTTAAAGGATTATGTCCCCGAATCACGACTCAATAAATTCAACCTGTTACATTTCCCCCCCCTTACAAAGATTACATCCCGAGAATCGCTTACACATAAATTAAGTAAATAAATAAGGGTAATCTTCATCATATTCTCTTCGAGTTCCCACGTAGCTTCTTCAGCATTGTGGTTCTTCGAAATTACCTTAATAAAAGGTATTACTTTATTTCTGAGAACTTTTTCTTTTACATCGACAATTTGAGCGGAATTTTCTTACGTAAGATAAGTCTTTTTTCAAAATGTACGGGTTCGTATTCAATTACATGCTTGTAATCGGGTTTGTAGGGTCGTAAAAGCGAAACATGGAAGGCGTTATGGACATTCTCGAGTCTTTGGAGGTAGGGCTACCTTATCTGCAACTTCTCCGATTCTTCTCGAGACTTCAAATGGTCCAATGAATCTTGGGCTCAATTTCCTTTCTTTTCGAACTGATCTTTCCCTTCCAAGGAGAGACCTTCAAGAAAACATAACTACCTGATTCAAATTCGATATTTTTACGATGTGGATCAGCATATTTCTTCTGTCTATCTTGAACTGCTACCAGTCGTGCTCGGATCACTTTAACTATTTTTGTTGTCTGCTGTACCAATTCTGGCCCTAGCAATTGTCTTTCCCCAACTTCATCCCAATAAAGTGGAGTTCTGCACTTTCTGCCGTATAACACTTCATAAGGCGGCATGGCTATACTAGCGTGGTAACTGTTGTTGTAGCCGAACTCTACTAATGGTAAGTGATCAACCCAATTTTCTTTAAAGTCCATCACACAGGCTCTTAGCATATCTTCTAATGTCTGAATCGTTCTCTCACTCTGTCCGTCTATTTGAGGGTGGTATGCTGTACTCATTCGCAATTGCGTTCCTATACATTCATGTAGACGTTTCCAAAAATTTGATGTAAAGCACGGATCTCTATCAGAAAAAATTGACACTGGCACTCCGTGCCTCAAAACAATCTCTTTTACGTATAACCTTGCAAACTTATCAAAGTTGAATCTGATTTTGATCGGAAGGAAGTGTCTGGATTTAAATCGATTCGGTCGATAACACATCTTTGCGACGTAGCCTTTTTGAGTCGTCGGAAGGCCAACCACGAAGTCCATTGTAATATGTTCCCATTTCCATTCTGGGATCTCCAACGGTTGTAGCAATCCACTCGGTCTCTGATGTTCCGCCTTCACTTTCTGACAGGTCAGACACTTGGCAACACATTCTGCAACATCACGTTTCAAATTCGGCCACCAAAAATATTGTCGAAGATCTTGTCACATCTTGGTACTACCAGGGTGAATCGAATATCATGAACTATGAGACTCACTCAAAATATCTTCCTTAATCTCTTGTACTGGCGGTACCCAAATTCTACTCTCAAATCTCAGTATTCCTTCCTTATCCATCTTAAATCTACATTCGCCTCCTACGGATACTTCTTCTTTGTCACCTTTTTGCATTCCTCGTCCTGAAGTTGAGCCTTCTTAACTTTATCCAGTAGGGTTGTACCAGATTGCATCTGAAATAGCTTCTCATCAATTTCCATAGGATACTTTACTTCTAAATCCAATTTTTATATTTCTGAAATTAGCTCCTCCTGAGCGGTCAACATCATCAACTTCTCCCGACCCTTTCTACTTAAGGCATCAGCAATGACATTCGCCTTACCCGGATGGTATAAAATCTCACAGTCGTAGTCCTTAATTAACTCCAACCACCTTCTTTGACGCATATTCAAGTCCTTCTGTGTAAAAATATATTTCAGACTCTTATGGTCTGTATATATTTCACACTTCTCCCCGTATAGGTAGTGCCTCCAAATTTTCAATGCAAAAACAACTGCAGCTAACTCTAAGTCATGGGTCAGGTATCCCTTCTCATAATCCTTCAATTGTCGTGATTCATACGCAATAACTTTGCCATTTTGCATTAGCACACAGCCAAGTCCTTTATGCGACACATCACTATAAACAACAAAATTTCTTGTATCGTCTGAAAAAGACAACACATGTGCTGTACTCAACCTCTTCTTCAATTCTTGAAAGCTTTCCTCACACTTCTTCGTCCAAACAAATTTCACAGCTTTTCAAGTTAAATTCATTAACGGAGTTGCGATCTTGTAAAAGTCTTGTATGAACCTTCTATAATATCCTACCAATCCAAGAAAACTTCGTACTTCCGACGGCGTTCTCGGCTGATCCTAGTTAATCACGACTTCGACTTTGGATGGATCTACCAAAATTCCATTTTTATCGATCACGTGCCCAAGAAATTGCACTCACTCAATCCAAAATTCGCATTTCAAAAACTTGGCATACAACTTTTCCCTTCTCAATACTTCTAATGTTAATCTCAAATGCTCTTCATGTTCTTCCTTGGTTTTCGAATAGACCAAAATGTCATCTATAAATACCACTACGAACTAGTCCAAAAACGGCTTGAACACACCATTCATTAGTCCCATAAATGCTGCAGGAGCATTCATAAGACCAAACGACATTACTAAAAATTCGTAGTGACCATATCGCGTTCTGAATGCTGTCTTTGGTACGTCCTCTGGCCTCATCTTCAGTTGATGATAACTGCTTCTCAAGTCTATCTTGCAAAAGTATCTCACTCCCTTTAATTGATCAAGCAGGTCGTCGATCCTCGGTAATGGATATCTGTTCTTAATCGTGACCTTATTCAGTTCTCTGTAGTCAATACAAAGCCGCATCGATCCGTCCTTCTTTTTCACAAGTAACACCGGAGCTCCCCACGGAGATACGCTCGGTTGAATGTACTTCTTATCCAATAATTCTTGTAGTTGTACCATTAATTCTTTCATCTCTACTGGTGCCATTCGGTATGGTGCCTTCGATATTGGAGTGGTTCTGGGCGCCAAATCGATCACGAAATCTACCTCTCTATCTGGTGGAAGTCCTGGAAAATTGTCTGGAAATACATCGATGAAGTCCCTCACAATCGGTATCTCTTCTACCTTCGGATTCTCTTTTTGACTATCGACTATGTAAGCTAAGTATCCTACACAACCTTGTCTTAACAACTTCCTGGCCTGCATCATCGTCAGACAACACGCTTGTCTAGGCGACTTGCTACCATAAAACACAACCTTTGACTGATTCATAAGGTTAATACGCTTCTTTTGGCAATCAATTACAGCCCCGTAATTGAATAACCAGTCCATTCCCAAAATAACGTCAAATTCCCCAAGTCGAATAGGGATAAGATCTATGTTCATGATATTACCCTTAATATCCACTCTACAGTTCTTATGTACGTACTTAACATGGATTATTTCTCTATTCGTAATTTCTATGTTCATGGGGTAATCCAATTCATCCTTAGGCAAATCTAAATTCTTGGCAAAGTCGTCAGATATAAAGGAACAAGTAGCACCCGAATCAAATAAAACATAAGCATTAATTTTATTAATCAGAATGATACCTGACACCACATCACGAGATTGAACTGCATCCTGCACCGTCATGTTGAATGTCCTGGCGGTCAGTCGGTTTGTTGCGGTTGGTCTGGTGATAGTCAAGGCATTTCCACTATTGTTTCCCTGGTTTCATCCTGATCCTGACCCTCCCGATCCCTTTTTAGGACAGTCTCTTGCTAGATGGTCCTTCGAACCATAAGTGAAACAAGCACCCTTCTTTGGGTTAGGACAGTTAGGTGCTATGTGGCCCTCCTTACCACAATTGTAGTATACTCTTTTTCCCTTCATACAAACTCCCAGATGAGCTTTCCCACAGGTCGGGCATGCTTCGATTCTTTTCTTTTGACTTCCTTGTTGATTCCCCGATAATGAGTTTTCATTCCACCTTTTCTTCTGATTAAAATTACCACCTCCTGTGCCACTTCCACTAGTCTTGTTATTTCCTTCACCTTCACTCTTCTTCTTCTTCTGATCTTGATTGTACTTGGTCACCGCATCGCTTCCACCTTCAGCGAGGATGGCCTTTTCCAGTACTCCAGCAAAAGTGTTTATCTGAAACATTTATACCTTACTATATACCCAAGGCTTTAGTCCTTGTTCAAATCTTCTGGCTTTTCTCTCGTCCGTGTGTACTTGATTCGGGGCGAACCTCGCTAACTCGTTGAATCTAGCCGCATAATTAGGTACGCTCATATTTCCTTTCTTTAATTCCAGAAATTGAACCTCCATCTCCGGTTCTCTGAAATTGGTTGGAAATACATCTCAAAGAACATCTCTTTAAATCTCTCCCAAGTAATTACACCTTCACCTCCATGAACTTTGTTTGCTTGCCACCAATAGCTAGCTTCAGACTTCAGTATAAACGTTGTAAAAGCGGTCTTCTGGTCTTCTCTAACCCTAGCAACGTCAAAAACCTCCTCCATCTCCATAACCCACGTTTGAGCCTCGATCGGGTTCATGGAACCTTTAAATTCTGGCGGTCCCACCGCCTTGAAATCCTTAAATATAGTATTTGGTGGAGCTTGAGGTTGATTATTCATTGCTCCCGCTAGCAAGCTAACCAATTGTTGAACAGGATTGGCATTGGCGTTATTGTTGTTATTCGTAGACTCTTCCTGAGCTGGTTGACGTTGTTGCCTTCTTGTTGGCGGCATAATTCTGTTAAAATATATGCTTATTAAATCTCTATTAAATTCTCTAAATAGTTAAGACTTAACTCCCTAATTTAATATAATCATTTAACACATTATCTCAAACAACTTGATATATATTCATTCAAACTGAAAGTTTTAACATCAAACAATAGCATCACTTCTATTTACATCATCTATCCTGAGATAAAGAATCTACAAGATTTAAAATATTAAAATATTCCTTTGTTCATAAACAAATCGGAATTTACATATGAAAACTAATTAAGTCTTTCACATAATTAAACAAATTCTATCACTGTCTGTCAAGGCACTGAATAGCCTTTCTACGCTCCTCTTCTATGATACGAGACATCGTCCTGCGATCCAGCATGTACGATGGAAGTCCTTCGAACTGGATGGGGTACCTCAAAACTCGATCCTGGGCCTCATCCATTGCATGATTAAGTGTGGAGTATGTCTCCCCAAGCTTCGCCTTCTTTGCACGATCGTCCTCTTCTGCAAGATCAGCACGTCGTGACTCTCTTACCCAGCCTTCCTCTGCTATGATCAGCCTTTCTGAGCTTTCCTTCAGTTCCTTCTTCAACTTTTCTATCTCTGCGGTCTTATCTTCAGTTTGACCCTTCTCGTGGACCAAATCTCATTCTAGATTTCCCAGTCGTGAGTGAAGAGTCGAAATCTCCCTCTCCTTCTCCTCGAGAGTAATCTGCTGAATAATAGCCCGCTCAGTCTGATCCTGGACATCATCTCGTAACTCTACGTTACGGTCGTATAACGCGTTGTACATCTCAGCATCAATGGAGTGCTGTGGAAACTCCTCTTCCTCCTCTTCCTCGTCAAATTCCTCCTCAGGATCCTCCTCAGGATCAGTCTCAGGTTCATGCTCCTGACCAACAACGGTGATCAATGGAGATGACTCCCTCTGTACCAACTGTTCCCTAACGACATGAATGTCTCTAGGCTCCTCCTCTGTAGGTACTGTAGGTACTCGAGGTTCCTCCTCCCCTGCTCGACTAGTCCCTCCAACGTCCGACATCCTGACAACAAAATTTTGAGTTTTAGTTACTAAGTCATACTAGTGAGCACATAATTTAACACATAAGCACATAAAGTCTTTTATTATCTTCAATGAATTACAAAAATTCATTTCTAAGAACTCGATAAGAGTTTTCCATCACTATGCTCTTCCTATAAGGCTACTACCTAAGGTTGTTCCCCCACCTAAGGTTCATAACCTACTGCTTTGATACCAACTTGTGACACCCCCAAATTCGGGTACTTGATACCACGAGATTTGTGTTTCACTGTATACAAATATCATCTATCTATCTACCCATAATAAATGCAAACCATGCAATAGATAGAAATAAAATCCTCCTATTATGGGGTTACAACATCCAAATAATAAATACAATCACAGGTTAAACTAACCTTAAACATCCATCTTGGAAACATAAACAAATAAGTCTTAAACAACACCATTAACTTAAGTCTTAAACAGAAATACATCATCAAATAAAACAACAAGTCTTCATCACTTGTTAATCTTGCCCTTGCCTTTACTAGTAGAAGGCTCGTCCGACCTTTCGTTCTTAACTGCAATATTATTATTACGCAAGAGTGAGCACTATTTCCCACAAGTAAAATAATGAAATAACAATGTATAATAACATGTGAGTGAATCAAAGACTTCGAAAATAAAAGCTCAACTTTTGAATCAAGAATGAGTAACAAGAATCAAAAGATTTACGAGGGTCATAAGACCTTGAACTATGTCTTAGGTTAACAAGGGTTATACTTGAAACCTTTAACAATCGTAAAGACTATGGACCTTTCTACTGCGTACTTAGGGGATCACTACGAGTACCATCTTGTGCACAATATCTTAACGCTAACGCATAAGTAAATCCCTTTCGGGGGTTGTTCATCTTAGTTTGACATTTGAGTCCGCACCAAAGGAAGTTTGGTTTGGATAATTCAACAAGGGGTTCTAAAATTTAGAACGTTAATTTAACTATGGACTAGTCGAATAAATAAGGGTTCGCTAGTCTAATAAGGTTCAACAATAATGATAATTGAATTGAATAATAATCTCAATAGGTATACAATAGGACAATTATTGTATAACAGAATCATGCTTTGAAAAGATAATCAATCTTTAATATAACAATTGAACTTGATTAATAGTAATGAGAATAACTCAATAATGATAACAAGTAGGGTTAGGAAACTTGCATCGTGCGTAGATTACACTTTAACTAAACTCGTTCTTTGATTTAACTCCTACATATCAATTACGTTCACAATACCAGTCGATTATAACTTACTAAACATCACACATTTATTCTTTGTCTAACTCGAATTCAAGACTATACTTAGTTATATTACCATACTTGTTTCCACATAATATTACACTATACGAACAACAAGCTAAGTATATAATCAATAATTCAATCCACATGTAATTGTCTTCCTGACTTGGTAAAAACTCACTTTAATATTGTAAGACCCCAACTTATTATTAATGAAATTTAATTTTCTCTATTTATTATTTTGAAATAGTAAGGGTTGATTTGATTAATGTGGATAGTTAGGGGTAAAATACGCAAATATTTCAAAATAAGCAAGTGGTTATAAAATATTCATTGTTGTCGGGGAATATTCGTTTGGTCGTGGAATATTAAATCTTTGTCGGTGAATATTAAATGCGGCCAGCCTTGACCGTATGGGGCCCCATAACTGAAGCGATTGGATGAAGAAAACGACAAATATAAGTTGTTTAAAAATAACGGTGTAGTTATTACTGCTTAATCTTTGTTAAAATACTTTTGGTTAAAACACGAAGATTACTACGGTATTGCACCAATTATTGATTCTTCGTAAAGACGGCACTACTTTCTCAATAATGGTTACGATAATTCTTTTATTCGATATTTTATTGATTTAATAATTCTTTGCGTTGATATTTTATATTTTGTTGTTTCAATAATTGTCATTACACAATTTTTTTCATTATCGAAGCAATAATTCATATTATCTTAATAATATTACTAGATAACATTATTGGCAATGTCTAGAAAGTTCGCATAAGGAGAGGTTTGGTCACTAATTGCGCTGCCCGATGAGGAGAAATTCTTATTGGAAAGCCCCTCTTCTCAGGAACCGCTGCGGTTGTCGATATTGTGATTTTGTAATATTATTTGTGAATAATTAATTATTGATTCATATGATAAGAAAATATTGATTTTATGTGGATATAGATGGAGAAAATTTTAATGTGACAATTGTTGAAAATTGAAATTTTATCTTTTCTCGATAAAATAATTTATTTAAATATATTATTATATTATAATAATATAATAATGGTGATATTTTTACAACGAATGTGGGATATATGAGTATACGAGGAGGAAGAGTATTTTTGTTACAATAAATATTTAAAACATGTTAAACATGTCGGTGGACCCCATTTATTGATCGAAATTTGATTATAACACATAAAATCGCTTCGTTTGTGGATTTCGGTCAATTTACATTTGGAATTCGGAAAAACATTCTTCTTACGCAAAGTTGTAGAGAATTGAATTTCATATAAAAACACGCGAGATTTGAATTTTCTGATAAAAGGGCTATTTATTATGAATTATTGAAGTTCCGAAGTTCCGAAATAATTAATTTTTGGGAGCTTTAGTTAATTATTTTGAGAAAAACGTTTTTTGCAACTAAGTTGGCCTCACATGTGATTCAAATGGGCTGAGATCAGTTGTCTAAGGTGGGCTAAAGAAAATGTGAAAAATATATTAATATTATATTCAATTTTCTACTTTGGTGTTCTAAGCATTTTCCTATAAATAGGGTGCTTAGGTTAGAATTGAAAAACACACCAGAAACTGAAGTTTCTCTCTTTTTCTCTCTCGATATATTGAGCGTATTCTTGTGAGTATACTTTGAGTATTGTTAGATTAATGCAAGTTCCTTCAAAGACTATATACTTCAGATTCCAAATTAAAGTACTAATCTTTCGAGGTAAGGGATGTTATTTTCTTCTCAAATGATATTATTTCTTCAATATCATTATCTTTGAAATATTGGTTGAAATTTTTTGGAACTTTTTCATGTCGGGGTTACTATTCATGAGTTACTATTCACGAGTTACTATTCATGAGTTACTATTCACGATTCTTATTCACGAGTACTATTCATGAAGCGTGAAGATGTTTTTTTGGGAAATTTCTATCTTTTGGTGTGAGTTACTATTCACGTATACGACACTATTCACGTATCTGTGACTATTCATTCAAGAAAAATAAAATTTCTTCTTTTTGTCCAAAATATCTATTATGGATACTAGCTTTGATTGTATCCATGTTTTGATCATTCTTGAATTTTACACCACTCGATTATTTTTGAGGTATTTTTTGAACATGGATAAAATAAAATGTACGAATCCTTAATCCTTAATCCTTGTCATTTTGTTTCACCGGATTCGTTTCTTTAAAATATTTTCATCATCATCGGTCTTAAATGATGATATTATTGAATATCTTAGGCTCAGTGTGCAAAGATGAATGATTTACGAAGGATATCTTTGGTCAGTAGTGCAAAGATGAACAGTGTTTAGATGAACATGACCAATCGATGAATATCTTTGGCACAGTAGTGCAAAGATGAATATTTGATTCCGGATGTATATTGATTGATGTTATAGGGATAAAAGATGATTTATGAACTTTTAAATTCATATATAGAAGATAGTAGTTTGCATTCTCTACTTAACTCTTCTAATGAATTATTATTTCAATTGCGAATATTAATTTAAAATTTGTTGTCTATTGTATTCTATTAGATTTTTCCCTGTTGAAGACTAACGATAATTTGTTGTATAGTATCTTAGTCATAATATTCTTTCTTCGGGCTAGTTGAGCTCACCCTTTTCCTTTTTGTTCCATTTTTCTTCTCGTGAGGCGAGAATATAGTGAGTACGAGTCGGGGTATGGAATGAAGGTTTTAGAAAGAATTGTTTAGTAGTCCTCACCATTTTGTAAAATAATGTATCAATAAATGTGATGAGGATTTATTTGAGTATAGATATTGTCTAGAAGATAATATTTGTATTCAAACTCACGCTTTCTTGTTGTAATAATAAAGTTGTAGTTGTTTACGTACCATGTATTGACAACTTCGTAAATGGGTGATGTATACCTATTTTGGGGGGCGTCGCGGTTGGTATCGAGCTTAGGGATATGATCTCTCATGGCGGAGATCGGGAATAGAACTAGGAGGGGAGAGACGAGTAAATCCTTCACTAGTGTGTCCTACCTAAGCTTATTTTTTTAGTTGGTCTATATATAAGGATATTATGTGATATATTGATTTCCTTAATTAACCCTTGTTTTATGACAGTATTTGAGAATGTCGACTGAGAATATTAACAATAGAAATGAGACCGTGGAGACGCTGTACTCACCAACGAGGAGAACGTAACAACAGTCGGAAATGTTCCTCCCATGAACAACACCACCAATCGAAAGCGAGATGATGAACGAGGGGATGTTTAGAAGCTTTTTGCGGTTCATGCAAAATCGAGACGAGAAGACTCGTGTTCAAAATACAGGAGGAAATGATAGCAATTCACGGGTTGTCACAAAATGCAAGCGATTCAAAGAGTTGGGACCACGAGAATTTAAGGGAAAGCGAGATCCGATCATGGCGGAAACATGGGTCAAGCAAATTACGAAGATATTCGATGTCTTGGGATGCACGGAGGAACAGAAGGTTCCATTCGCCACCTTTATGTTCCGTGGCGAGGCAAACCATCGGTGGGAGTCTCGTGAAGCGTACCCATCCAAACCGCACTCTCAAGATGTCTTGGGAGACGTTTGAGAACTATTTAATGACAAATACTTTCCTCGAAAGTGTTCAATACGTATGAAGGAAGTGGAGTTCATCGATTAGAACAAAACAACACGACGGTGTCTCAATGACGAGGCAAAGTTTGCGAGTTATCCAGTTTGCACCTCATTTGGTGGAGAATGAGGCACGATGACGCGGATGTTTCGAGAGGTTTGAAACTTCGACATACGATAATATCTCATTTCTCATAAATTTTCTCTCTGTTCGGATGTTGTTAATTGTGGCTCAATTGTTAGAGCGAGATAACGAGTATGTTCAACCGAGGGACCATAACCGAGGATCGTACCCGTAGATAGCGGTCATGTAATAATGATAACCAAATGAGAAAAACAGACGGACAAAAATTGTAACCACTTTGGTGGTAATCATGGCCATGAAAATAGAAGAAGCGAGTCGGAGGAGATTTTAAAAGAGGAGATTTAACAATGACCATGTGAAGACGACAAAGGCGTAAAAGAATCGGTTCTAAGGGAGTAGAACGACCACCCATTATATGCTATAAATGCGAAAAGAGGGACATATCACCAAACCGCCCACAACAGCTTCAAGGTATGCTATAATTGTGGAAAGGAAGGACATATCGCCGAGATTATGCAGTAGCAAAACCTAGTTCAATGGGGGATTTGACTCAAAAGACTATCCTAGAAAAGTCAAAGTCAACGATTTCGGGAAGAGCGTTTGTTGTGATCGTCAAAATGTGAGGAACCCAAACGAGGTGATCACGGGTAAGCTATTTATAAATTCTTGCGAAGTTTATACCTTACTTGATACCGGGTGCTACCCATTCATTTATCTCTCTGCGCATGTGCTCAACATTAAAACTTGACTCGGAGAAATTAGACTTTGACCTATCTGTGGAAACTCCGTTAGAGAAACTTTCATCACATCCATCGCTTATAAATCTTTTTGATTCAAGTTGGCACCATCACCTTTACACTGCTGACCTTATCTCTTTAAAGATACTTGCTTTTGATGTGATTTTAGGGATTGATTGGTTAACTAATCATCATGCCAAAATTGGTTGTTTTCGTAAGGTTGTTAGTTTTCATATTCCTAATCAACTGTTGTTATGCGAATTCAAGCAACTAAACCATTAAAATCAATCAACATCATATCTAATCATAAAGCTATTCGTTTATTGAAAAAGCAGATGTCAAGCTTTCTTAGCCCATGTTATGGATTTGAATAAAGACACGCCAAATTTGAATAATATTCTTGTTGTTATTGACTTTCCCGACGATTTCAAGAACTTCCTGGCCTACCCCCCGAACGTGAAGTTGAATTCTTTATTGATCTTGAACTCAGTACAAAGCCCATTTCTAAAAGCTCCTATTGAACTTCAGAGTTAAAGGTCCAACTACGAGAATTGTTGGACATCGGTTTCATTGGTCCTAGTACATCTCCTTGGGGTGCTCCTGCTTTATTAAGTAAAGAAGAAAGACGGGGTATATGCGACTTTAATATTGACTATCTGAATTGAACCATGTCACCATCAAGAATAGGTATCCTCTACCTCGTATTGATGACTTGTTTGACCATTGCAAGGGGCACAATTCTTTTTAAAATCGATCTTCGTTCTGGATATCATCAGCTGAAGATTAGAACTGAGGATATTCCAAAGATTGCCTTTAGAACTCGGTACGGGCATTATGAATTCTTAGTCATGTCTTTCGGATTGACTAATGCTCCTGCGGCTTTCATGGATATGATGAACCGAGTATTCAAGCAATATTTGGATCAGTTCGTTGTTGTTTTTATTGATGACATCCTCATATATTCCAAAAGTCGTGAAGATCATGAGCACCATTTGAAGCTGGTACTCCAAAGGCTTCGTGAAAACAAACTATATGCCAAATTAAAGAAATGCGAGTTCTGGCTTGAGGAAGTAGCATTCCTTGGGCACGTGGTGTCGAAACATGGAGTATCTGTGGAAATGGGGCACAAATGCCCTACTACTAACAGAGGCCTATCAAAAGATATAACGAGAATGGGGAACAACCACCCAATATCTAATAGAGGCCTATCAAAAGATATAACGAGAATACACATTAGAAGAAGACCAAGGTGTCGATGTCCACATCATCAATCCTGTCCACCTGATGTAACTCCTCATGAGTCACTGGATCTCTATCAACAGGGATGTCAGGCCTATAAAGAGGAGGATCTGCACCGACAAAACCAAATGGGTCATCTGAGGGGCCAGCGTCTGAGTTGGAAGGAACAAATGAAGCCGCCTCTGCTGGATCTCTACACAAATGCCGGATAAATATATGTGCCTGGTCCAACTGTCAGGTTAAACTATCAATCTAGGTCATACGAGTCAGATCTCGGACACAAGCTATCCAATCTGTCATCATCAAGGATCGTGGAACCATATCCCCCATAAACTGTGTGGCGCGGGATTGGGCTCCAATTGTGCGAGGGGACCACCACCGCTGGACGTCACCTGGCTACATGGACCCTCTGACAATGCAAAACCGTCAACCCCCAACAATGGGATATCAGTGACGGGTGACTGTGATACAGGCCAATGACGCCTGGCACGAGGCAAGATCGGCATACGGATCTCCCCTGTGGTGCTCCTAATAGCACGCTCTCCTAAATAGAGCTCCCAGCCTCCATCTGTGAAGAGAAGAACTCTCCTAATGGAAATAAAGTACTCGACTGCAGTCGGGTACCCATCCTCAAAGCCGATGGTCAAGTGTTCCCCTGAATAGGGAATCCATGTGATGGTGTCAGCTGTCAGCAACTCCAGCTGCATACGGCAGTGAGTGAAGCCCTCAGCTACAGGGACCTCCGACAAAATAGAATGGTGCCATCGTTGTCCTCATGGATAGGTATCTAAACGTAATACACTTACGGGACGCAAGCATTGAAGCCTCTCGTAAGCCCAAAATTGCCAACACAATGGCAAAATATGTGCTATCAGTAAACACTCTTAACCTCTAAATAGGAAATTACGAGAGAAGTACTCACCAGCAGAAATGGGTAAAAGCCTAACCAAGCCTCGGTCAAACCCTGGGAGCGCATACGCATGCCCCGGAGGAAATATGCAAAGGTGTAGGAACCCCAATCATACTGTCCAATACGGTCCACATCACGTGTGGCGCTGATCAAAGCAAAAGACACCGTGGAAGAGTTATCTTCTATGAAGCAGCCTCAAATGATCATCAGGAATAATCTCCATGAACGCAATCCACGATTACGACATCATCGTGCATAGGCTCACTCAAAGCCCGCTTATAGCATCTACGCTCAAAGGACCCGAACAGACGATCCCGCCTTTGCGCCTCATGAACTCCTAGCAAGGATCATTGCATGGGGGTAATATTCGCCATGCAAGGCACTGGCTCCCCTCCAAACTCCATACCTGTGATAAATTGCCAATCCATAGGCATCATCATCACCTCGCAATCCAGTAGATGGAGTGACTGAGTCTGATGAAACCATCGCTCAGACAATGCCCTGAGGTAACCCCAGGGACAACGACGGGGAAGGATGGAGAAGAATGTCCCAAATCCCCACTCATGCACTACCATTCTATAGTCGGGGATGAAGCGCCTGGTATATGGAGTGAATGCTGAACCAGTTCCCTCGAGGCTGTGTAAAACCAGGAACCTGGATGAAATGCAGATCAACATCAAAAACTCTTTAATCCTCATCAATAGGAAAAAAGGAAAAAAGGATGTTTGCTCAAATCACCTAGCAGCTCTGGGTTTGCCACCTGAATACTCGGGAGTTCCCTACGAGGGACATGTGCAGCAGGAGCAGGATCCTCAATTGGAATATCCACCTCCTCGTCCTCAACGTCTGACACATCTACCCGGACCAGTCGAATCACGGCCTCCACCAACCGACGAGGCTGTCTGACAGAACGGGGATGAGGCACTTTAGAAGCCCTCCGCCGTATGCTAGAAGTGGTCCTATGGAATCGCTGGCTCACCGATCCGAGATCCATAAATATCCGGACAACAAGTCTCCAAATCACCTCGAAAAGGGTGTGGTATTTCCTTTCACGGAGCTTTCTAAAATGCATCTATGACTATATGCATGCATGCATTTACTTTAACATACAAAAGAGTTAAAATGTATGACTACCCAATGCCTATATTTGAAAAAAATTTGCCATAGTCCCCTTTGAAAATAGGACTATCCACATGCACATAGGCATGTCTAGGTGGCCATTCAGTAGCACACCTGCCCTAAAGTCATATACATAATATATGCATTAAAAATCAAAATCATTAATGCATAAGGTCAACCTCAATACTAAGAGTACTTTGCCTTTCTACCTTTTGCTCATTGGACCTCAAATAGGACAAAAAATAGCAAAAAAAGGTGCCAATTTGACTATCTAAAAAGTCAAATTTTTTCACATCATTATGTGCAGCATGGTTTAATACTAACATTTACTATGTTGAATATTTTTTAGCAAGTCATTTGTGCATACATAATCACTACTATGTGTTTATATGCATTTCATGCTATAACTCATAATCCAACGGATAAAAACTGGAAAAAATACATGCATACGTTACCAGGAGAGTGTAGAACACTTGTACGGTGACAGAAATTGCAAAAAATAGCCCGAACTCAGCAGATCTGAAGGAGGCTCTCGGATTTCTCTTTGCGAAACAAGTTAAAAGTGACTTGTGTTACCAACCTGCTGGAATATATCATCCACGGTCGACCGCAGGCTCACCTGCAGCTACAGCAGGTGCACCTGCGGCACCCCTATGTGGGTCCCACCCCTCTAACTCGGTCTAGTTCGAGTTGCAAAGGAGTTCTTGCGGACTAGAAAGGGTCAAATCGAGAATAAAGACGCCAGGCGATTGAGCAAAATAGCATACAATCCTGGTCTTCTCAAATGAAACTTTGAGTCTGTACATTGCTCATTGGTAGTCACCCGAACACGAGGTATACTCTTCCAATGATCTCATTTGTTACAAACAACATCCGGCCATACCATACCATGGTCCGTCCGATGTCAACTCGGGGTCATCACCCTAAAGATCAACGTAGATCCCCGCCGAAATTACAACGTAGATCCCCGACGAGGTTAAACGTGAATCCCCGCCAAGTTAAACGCTTTACTTATCCGTTGACACACAAATCAGCAAAGGTCAAGCATCCTTGACATCATGATAACCATTGGAAGCGAACCCAACAGAGCATGGAAAGCCATCCGATGACCAACCACTGCTACACACATCAGAGATGGTTACAACATGAATCCCCAGCAGGGGTTACAACGCGTGCTTATCCGTTGACACACAAATCAGCGATGGTCAAGCAGCCTTGACGTTATTTCACCGATAGTGATTATATCTATCAGAGCTCTAGAGCTATTCAAGGGTTTCATGCTCGATTGCTCATATTCCCTAGAAGATCCCCGGCGGGGATCATAACGCAGTGTTCTATTGATTCACACATCAGCAAAGATCAAGCAACCTTGACAATTTGCCCACAGAATCTCAGCCGTTGATTCACCCGTCAGCGAAGGTCAATCAGCCTTGACAGTATATCCCACAGGATTTTTTTCAACCGTTGATTCGTTTGTCAGCAAAATACACATCAACGAAAGTCAAGCATCCCTGACAACATTTGCTGTTGGCAGTAAATCCAACAGAATCTTGACATATTCTGGCGATACCAACCAGGAAAGGTCCACGTCATCAAAGAGGATAGATGATGGAATATGTTATACATATCCTCAAACAGACCCAGCTTTATCCTTATAGATCTCTTACACATAAGAGATACATCTTCAGGATCAAGTCATAATCGAAGACACAGGGATTTGGTGATAACACCAACATCAACATCCTATCAGATTTGGATTACATATCAAATCTGGTCAGCATTGCCTATCCCCAGTTGAGGCAACAAAAAGCCAGCAATCATCCCCAGCATATTGGGCTACAACCCCGCATACATAACGCGTCATATACATTACATCATGTTGCTACCCATAGTACCATGTTTGTCTTGTTAAGGCTTCAAGTGTTTAGGATTCTTTATCCTACCCATGCATCGCCATGCATGAGTATGATAAAGAGGGCATCTGTGAGACACTCAAAATTTTCTCGTACTATCATCACTAACATTGCGGGAGGATGATTAAATCTTTAAGAGGAATCCTGAAAGATAATCCATATCCAAGTCGAATAACGTCAAAATAACATCAAATTCCCCAAGTTGAATAGGGATAAGATCTATGTTCATGATATTACCCTTAATATCCACTCTACAATTCTTATGTACGTACTTAACATGGATTATTTCTCTATTCGTAATTTCTATGTTCATGGGGTAATCCAATTCATCCTTAGGCAAATCTAAATTCTTGGCAAAGTCGTCAGATATAAAGGAACAAGTAGCACCCGAATCAAATAAAACATAAGCATTAATTTTATTAATCAGAATGATACCTGACACCACATCACGAGATTGAATCGCATCCTCGCACCATCATGTTGAATGTCCCGGCGGTCGATCGGTTTGTTCATGGGTTGGTCCGGTGATAGTCAAGGCATTTCCACTATTGTTTCCACTGGTTTCATCCTCGATCCCGACCCTCCCGATCCTTTTTTAGGACAGTCTCTTGCTAGATGGTCCTTGAACCATAAGTGAAACAAGCACCCTTCTTTGGGTTAGGACAGGTTAGGTGCTATGTGGCCCTCCTTACCTACAATTGTAGTATACTCTTTTCCCTTCATACAAACTCCCGTATGAGCTTTCCCACAGTGCGGGCATGCTTGATTCTTTTCTTTTGACTTCCTTGTTGATTCCCCGATAATGAGTTTTCATTCCACCTTTTCTTCTGATTAAAATTACCACCTCCTGTGCCACTTCCACCAGTCTTGTTATTTCCTTCACCTTCACTCTTCTTCTTCTTCTTGATCTTGATTGTACTTGGTCACCGTGATCGCTTCCACCTTCAAATGAGGATGGCCTTTTCCAAAGACTCCGTTAAAAGTGTTTATCTGAAACATTTATACCTTACTATATACCCAAGGCTTTAGTCCTTTTTCAAATCTTCTGGCTTTTCTCTCGTCCGTGTGTACTTGATTCGGGGCGAACCTCGCTAACTCGTTGAATCTAGCCGCATAATTAGGTACGCTCATATTTCCCCGCTTTAATTCCAGAAATTGAACCTCCATCTGGTTCTGCGAGCTGGTTGGGAAATACATCTCAAAGAACATCTCTTTAAATCTCTCCCAAGTAATTACACCTTCACCTCCATGAACTTTGTTTGCTTACCACCAATAGCTAGCTTCAGACTTCAGTATAAACGTTGTAAAAGAGGTCTTCTGGTCTTCTCTAACCCTAGCAACGTCAAAAACCTCCTCCATCTCCATAACCCACGTTTGAGCCTCGATCGGGTTCATGGAACCTTTAAATTCTGGCGGTCCCACCGCCTTGAAATCCTTAAATATAGTATTTGGTGGAGCTTGAGGTTGATTATTCATTGCTCCCGCTAGCAAGCTAACCAATTGTTGAACAGGATTGGCATTGGCGTTATTGTTGTTATTCGTAGACTCTTCCTGAGCTGGTTGACGTTGTTGCCTTCTTGTTGGCGGCATAATTCTGTTAAAATATATGCTTATTAAATCTCTATTAAATTCTCTAAATAGTTAAGACTTAACTCCCTAATTTAATATAATCATTTAACACATTATCTCAAACAACTTGATATATATTCATTCAAACTGAAAGTTTTAACATCAAACAATAGCATCACTTCTATTTACATCATCTATCCTGAGATAAAGAATCTACAAGATTTAAAATATTAAAATATTCCTTTGTTCATAAACAAATCGGAATTTACATATGAAAACTAATTAAGTCTTTCACATAATTAAACAAATTCTATCACCGCATGCATCAAGGCAATCTTTGAATAGCCTTTCTACGCTCCTCTTCTATGATACGAGACATCGTCCTGCGATCCAGCATGTACGATGGAAGTCCTTCGAACTGGATGGGGTACCTCAAAACTCGATCCTGGGCCTCATCCATTGCATGATTAAGTGTGGAGTATGTCTCCCCAAGCTTCGCCTTCTTTGCACGATCGTCCTCTTCTGCAAGATCAGCACGTCGTGACTCTCTTACCCAGCCTTCCTCTGCTATGATCAGCCTTTCTAAGCTTTCCTTCAGTTCCTTCTTCAACTTTTCTATCTCTGCAGTCTTATCTTCAGTTTGACCCTTCTCGTGGACCAAATCCCATTCTAGATTTCCCAGTCGTGAGTGAAGAGTCGAAATCTCCCTCTCCATCTCCTCGAGAGTAATCTGCTGAATAATAGCCCGCTCAGTCTGATCCTGGACATCATCTCGTAACTCTACGTTACTACATTATAGATAACGCGTTGTACATCTCAAAGATCAATGGAGTCTTTGTGAAACTCCTCTTCCTCCTCTTCCTCGTCAAATTCCTCCTCGGATCCTCCTCGGGATCGGTCTGTGTTCATGCTCTGACCAACAATCGGTGATCAATGGAGATGACTCCCTCTGTACCAACTGTTCCCTAACGACATGAATGTCTCTAGGCTCCTCCTCTGTAGGTACTGTAGGTACTCGAGGTTCCTCCTCCTTTGCTCGACTAGTCCCTCCAACGTCCGACATCCTGACAACAAAATTTTGAGTTTTAGTTACTAAGTCATACTAGTGAGCACATAATTTAACACATAAGCACATAAAGTCTTTTATTATCTTCAATGAATTACAAAAATTCATTTCTAAGAACTCGATAAGAGTTTTCCATCACTATGCTCTTCCTATAAGGCTACTACCTAAGGTTGTTCCCCCACCTAAGGTTCATAACCTACTGCTTTGATACCAACTTGTGACACCCCCAAATTCGGGTACTTCAATACCACAGGATTTTGTGTTCACTGTACAAATATCATCTATCTATCTACCCATAATAAATGCAAACCATGCAATAGATAGAAATAAAATCCTCCCATTATGGGGTTACAACATCCAAATAATAAATACAATCACAGGTTAAACTAACCTTAAACATCTGTGCGGAAACATAAACAAATAAGTCTTAAACAACACCATTAACTTAAGTCTTAAACAGAAATACATCATCAAATAAAACAACAAGTCTTCATCACTTGTTAATCTTGCCCTTGCCTTTACTAGTAGAAGGCTCGTCCGACCTTTCGTTCTTAACTGCAATATTATTATTACGCAAGAGTGAGCACTATTTCCCACAAGTAAAATAATGAAATAACAATGTATAATAACATGCGAGTGAATCAAAGACTTCGGAAATAAAAGCTCAACTTTTGAATCAAGAATGAGTAACAAGAATCAAAAGATTTCTGAGGGTCATAAGACCTTGAACTATGTCTTAGGTTAACAAGGGTTATACTTGAAACCTTTAACAGTCATAAGACTATGGACCTTTCTACTGCATTTTGGGGATCACCGAGTACCATACATCATCACAATAATATCTTAACGCTAACGCATAAGTAAATCCCTTTGCAGGGTTGTTCATCTCAGTTTGACATTTGAGTCCGCACCAAAGGAAGTTTGGTTTGGATAATTCAACAATGGTTCTAAAATTTAGAACGTTCATTAACTATGGACTAGTCGAATAAATAAGGGTTCGCTAGTCTAATAAGGTTCAACAATAATGATAATTGAATTGAATAATAATCTCAATAGGTATACAATAGGACAATTATTGTATAACAGAATCATGCTTTGAAAAGATAATCAATCTTTAATATAACAATTGAACTTGATTAATAGTAATGAGAATAACTCAATAATGATAACAAGTAGGGTTAGGAAACTTGCATCGTGCGTAGATTACACTTTAACTAAACTCGTTCTTTGATTTAACTCCTACATATCAATTACGTTCACAATACCAGTCAATTATAACTTACGAAACATCACACATTTATTCTTTGTCTAACTCGAATTCAAGACTATACATAGTCATATTACCATACTTGTTTCCACATAATATTACACTATACGAACAACAAGCTAAGTATATAATCAATAATTCAATCCACATGTAATTGTCTTCCTGACTTGGTAAAAACTCACTTTAATATTGTAAGACCCCAACTTATTATTAATGAAATTTAATTTTCTCTATTTATTATTTTGAAATAGTAAGGGTTGATTTGATTAATGTGGATAGTTAGGGGTAAAATACGCAAATATTTCAAAATAAGCAAGTGGTTATAAAATATTCATTGTTGTCGGGAAATATTCGTTTGGTCGTGGAATATTCAATCGCTTCGGTGAATATTCGTATGCGACGGCCAAGCGACCCATGTGTGGGCCCATAACTTGAAGCGATTGGATGAAGAAAACGATAAATATAAGTTGTTTAAAAATAACGATGTAGTCAAGTATCAAGTAATATTGTTAAAATACTCGGTGGTTAAAACACAAGAAGACACTGCAGTATTGCACCAATTATTGATTCTTACGTAAGACTGACACTACTCAATAATGGTTACATAATTACTTTATTCGAGATTTTATTGATTTAATAATTGTCTTTGCGTTGATATTTTATATTGTTGTTGTTTCAATAATTGTCATTACACAAGATTTTCATTATCGAAGCAATAATTCATATTATCTTAATAATATTACTAGATAACATTATTGGCAATGTCTAGAAAGTTCTGCATAAGGAGAGGTTTGGTCACCTAATTGCGCTACCCAAGAAGGAGAAATTCTTATTGAAAGCCCTCTTTCTGGAAACCTCACTCGTCATCGATATTGTGATTTTGTAATATTATTTGTGAATAATTAATTATTGATTCATATGATAAGGAAAATATTGATTTTATGTGGATATAGATGGAGAAAATTTTTAATGTGACAATTGTTGAAAATTGAAATTTTATCTTTTCCGATAAAATAATTTATTTAAATATATTATTATATTATAATAATATAATAATGGTGATATTTTACAAATCTAATGTGGGATATATGAGTATACGAGGAGGAAGAGTATTTTTGTTACAATAAATATTTAAAACATGTTAAACATGTTTGTGGACCCCATTTATTGATCGAAATTTGATTATAGCACGTAAAATCGCTTGCTTTGTGGATTTCGGTCAATTTTTGTTTGGAATTTGGAAAAACATTCTTCTGCAAAAGTTGTAGAGAATTGAATTTCATATAAAAACGCAGAGATTTGAATTTTCTGATAAAAGGGCTATTTATTATGAATTATTGAAGTTCAAGTTCAAATAATTAATTTTTGGGAGCTTTAGTTAATTATTTTGAGAAAACGCGTTTTTGCAACTAAGTTGGCCTCACATGTGATTCAAATGGGCTGAGATCAGTTGTCTAAGGTGGGCTAAAGAAAATGTGAAAAATATATTAATATTATATTCAATTTTCTACTTTGGTGTTCTAAGCATTTTCCTATAAATAGGTGCTTAGGTTAGAATTGAAAAACACACCGTAAACCCAAGTTTCTCTCTATTTCTCTCTCGATATATTGAGCGTATTCTTGTGAGTATACTTTGAGTATTGTTAGACGGTGCAAGTTCCTTCAAAGACTATACCCTAGATTCCAAATTAGAAGTACTAATCTTTCGAGGTAAGGGATGTTATTTTCTTCTCAAATGATATTATTTCTTCAATATCATTATGCTGAAATATTGGTTGAAATTTTTTTGGAACTTTTTCATGTCGGGGTTACTATTCATGAGTTACTATTCACGAGTTACTATTCATGAGTTACTATTCACGAGTTACTATTCACGAGTACTATTCATGAAGTGTGAAGATGTTTTTTTGGGAAATTTCTATCTTTTGGTGTTTGAGTTACTATTCACGTATAACGACACTATTCACGATATATCTGACTATTCATTCATAAAAAATGAAATTTCTTCTTTTTGTCCAAAATATCTATTATGGATACTAGCTTTGATTGTGTCCATGTTTTGATCATTCTTGAATTTTACACCACTCTGATTATTTTTGAGGTATTTTTGAACATGGATAAAATAAAGTACGAATCCTTAATCCTTAATCCTTGTCATTTTGTTTCACTGGATTCATTTCTTTAAAAATATTTTTCATCATCATCAGTCTTAAATGATGATATTATTGAATATCTTTGGCCTGTAGTTCAAAGATGAATGATTTCTGAAGGATATCTTTGGCCGTAGTGCAAAGATGAAATGTGTTTTAGATGAACATGACCAATCGATGAATATCTTTGGCCTTCAGAGTGCAAAGATGAATATTTGATTCCGGATGTATATTGATTGATGTTATAGGGATAAAAGATAGATTTATGAACTTTTAAATTCATACATAGAAGATAGTAGTTTGCATTCTCTACTTAACTCTTCTAATGAATTATTATTTCATTATGAATATTAATTTAAAATTTGTTGTCTATTGTATTCTATTAGATTTTTCCTGTTGAAGACTAACGATAATTTGTTGTATATTATCTTAGTCATAATATTCTTTACTTGGGCTAGTTGAGCTTACCCTTTTCCTTTTTGTTCCATTTTTCTTCTCGGGAGGCGAGAATATAGCGAAAGTGCAGTCGGGGTATGGAATGAAGGTTTTAGAAAAAATTGTTTAGTAGTCCTCACCATTTTGTAAAATAATGTATCAATAAATGTGATGAGGATTTATTTGAGTATAGATATTGTCTAGAAGATAATATTTGTATTCAAACTCACAGTTTCTTGTTGTAATAATAAAGTTGTAGTTGTTTACGTACCATGTATTGACAACTCCGTAATGGGTGATGTATACCTATTTTGGGGGCGTCACGGTTGGTATCGAGCTTAGGATATGATCTCCAAGCGGAGATCGGGAATAGAACTAGGAGGAGAGACGAGTAAATCCTTCACTAGTGTGTCCTACCTAAGCTTATTTTTTAGTTGGTCTATATATAAGGATATTATGTGATATATTGATTTCCTTAATTAACCCTTGTTTTATGACGGTGATTTGAGAATGTCGATCGAGAATATTAACAATAGAAATGAGACCGTGGAGACGCTCAGACTCACCAACGAGGAGAAGCGTGCAACAGTCGGAATGTTCCTCCCAGTGAACAACACCAATGAAAGAGATGATGAACGAGGGGATGTTTAGAAGCTTTTTGTAGTTCATGCAAAATCGATTTAGGAAGACTCGTGTTCAAAATACGAGGAGGAAATGATAGCAATTCACGGGTTGTCACACAATGCAGCGCTTCAAAGAGTTGGGACCACCAGAATTTAAGGGAAAGCCAGATCCGATCATGGCGGAAACATGGGTCAAGCAAATTACCAAGATATTCGATGTCTTGGGATGCACGAGGAACAGAAGGTTCCATTCGCCACCTTTATGTTCCGTGGCGAGGCAAACCATCGGTGGAGTCTCAGAAAGCGTACCCATCCAAACAAGACTCAAAGATGTCTTGGGAGACGTTTGAGAACTATTTAATGACAAATACTTTCCCGAAAGTGTTAAATCATATGAAGGAAGTGGAGTTCATCGATTAGAACAAAACAACATGACGGTGTCTCAATGACGAGGCAAAGTTTGCAGAGTTATCCAGGTTTGCACCTCATTTGGTGGAGAATGAGGAACGTATGACGCGGATGTTTCTGAGAGGTTTGAAACTCGACATACGACAATATCTCATTTCTCATAAATTTTCTCTCTGTTCAGATGTTGTTAACAGGGCTCAATTGTTAGAGCGAGATAACGAGTATGTTCAACCGAGGGACCATAACCAGGATCGTACCAGAGATAGCAGTCAACAGAATAATGATAACCAGCGGAGAAAGAAACAGACGGACAAAAATTGTAACCACTCTGGTGGTAATCATGGCCATGAAAATAGAAGAAGCGAGTCAGGAGGAGATTTTAAAAAGAGGAGATTTAACAATGACCATGTGAAGACGACGGTCGGCTTAGTGCAAGAATCGGTTCTAAGGAGTAGAACGACCACCGGTATATGCTATAAATGCGAAAAGAGGGACATATCGATCCAAACCGCCCACAACAGTTCAAGGTATGCTATAATTGTGGAAAGGAAGGACATATCACTCGAGATTGTACTGTAGCGAAAACCTAGTTCAATGAGGGACGGTGACTCAAAAGATCATCCTAGAAAAGTCAAAGTCAACGATTTCGGGAAGAGCGTTTGTTGTGGTCGGTCAAATGTGAGGAACCCAAACGAGGTGATCACGGGTAAGCTATTTATAAATTCTTGCAAGTTTATACCTTACTTGATACTGGGGTGCTACCCATTCATTTATCTCTCCTGCATGTGCTCAACATTTAAACTTGACTCAGGAGAAATTAGACTTTGACCTATCTGTGGAAACTCCGTTAGGAAACTTTCATCACATCCACCGCTTATAAATCTTTTTGATTCAAGTTGGCACCATCACCTTACCTGTTGACCTTATCTCTTTAAAGATACTTGCTTTTGATGTGATTTTAGGGATTGATTGGTTAACTAATCATCATGCCAAAATTGGTTGTTTTCGTAAGGTTGTTAGTTTTCATATTCCTAATCAACTTTGTTGTATGCAATTCAAGCAACTAAACCATTAAAATCAATCACCATCATATCTAATCATAAAGCTATTCGCTTTATTGAAAAGCGGATGTCAAGCTTTCTTAGCCCATGTTATGGATTTGAATAAAGACACGCCAAATTTGAATAATATTCTTGTTGTTATTGACTTTCCGGCGATTTCAAGAAGAACTTCGGTCTACCCCGTAACGTGAAGTTGAATTCTTTATTGATCTTGAACTCCGGTACAAAGCCCATTTCTAAAAGCTCCTATTGAACTTCAGAGTTAAAGGTCCAACTACAGGAATTGTTGGACATCGGTTTCATTGGTCCTAGTACATCTCCTTGGGGTGCTCCTGCTTTTATTCAGTAAAGAAGAAAGACGGAGTATGCGACTTTTGTATTGACTATCGGAATTGAACCATGTCACCATCAAGAATAGGTATCCTCTACCTCGTATTGATGACTTGTTTGACCATTCTGTAAGGGGCACAATTCTTTTCAAAATCGATCTTCGATTACGATATCATCAATTGAAGATTAGAATCGAGGATATTCCAAAGATTGCCTTTAGAACTCCCAGACGCGGGCATTATGAATTCTTAGTCATGTCTTTCGGATTGACTAATGCTCCTGCGACTTTCATGGATATGATGAACCGAGTATTCAAGCAATATTTGGATCGATTCGTTGTTGTTTTTATTGATGACATCCTCATATATTCCAAAAGTCGTGAAGATCATGAGCACCATTTGAAGTCGGTACTCCAAAGGCTTCGTGAAAACAAACTATATGCCAAATTGAAGAAATGCGAGTTCGGCTTGAGGAAGTAGCATTCCTTGGGCACGTGGTGTCGAAACATGGAGTATCCATGGACCCTGCGAAGATTGAAGCAATATAAAGTTGGGAGAAACCAAGTCGGTGACCGAAGTATCGTAGCTTTTGGGCTTAGTTTGGTTACTATCGGAGATTCGTGGAAGGTTTTCTCGAATCGCTACTCCATTAACTCAACTAACTTCGGAAGGATACAAAATTCGCTTGGAGCGAAGAATGCAAGAAGAGTTTCCAAGAGCTTAAGAGGAGACTTATTTCTAAGACTGTTCTAACAATACCATCTAGTTCGGATGGATTTGTTATCTACAAATGATGCTTCGAGCAAAGAGTTAGGATGTGTTCTCATGCAACGTGGGAAAGTCATAGCCTATGCCTCGCGACAACTTAAAGAGTATGAGAGGAATTATCCTACTCATGATCTAGAGTTAAGCGTGATCGTTTTCTGCTTAAAGATATGGAGGCACTATCTATATGGGGAGAAAGTGGAGATATATTCGCACCATAAAAGCCTTAAATATTTCTTCACTCAAAAAGAACTCAACATGCTGCGGCTGACGTTGGCTCGAGCTATTGAAAGACTACGACCACACTATTCAATACCATCCCGGAAAAGGGAACGTGGTAGTGACGCGTTGAGTAGAAGATCATATGCGTGAACGAAAAGTGCGATGATGTCAAGTATACGACAGAGCCAACTTTAATAGAAAAAGTTAAGGTTGCTTTCAAGCCACCCAATCGGAAATGATGCGTATAAAGAAGAAAATACAAGAAGGAGCTATTCCTAAGCGAGAATTGATGAAGAAGGAATACTTGAGTCCACTCTAGACTTTGTGTTCCTAACGACTCGATTTGAAGTACAAGATTATGATGGAGGCACACAATACACCATTTGCAATCCATCCCGGAAGTACTAAAATGTATCGTGATCTTCGACATATATTTTGGTGGAACAATATGAAGAGAGAGATTGCAAAGTTTATCTCAATGTGTTTAAATTGTCAACGTGTAAAGGCGAGCATCCGGTACCTAAGGGTCCGTTGCAACCACTTGAGATTCCGAAATGGAAGTGGGACACATTACCATGGATTTCGTTACATGGTCTTCCTACGGTTTCTCGTGGCATCAACGCTATTTGGGTTATTGTTGATAGATTAACCAAGTCTGCTCATTTCTTGCCGATCTGGAGACTTATTCACTTGAACGTCTTGCTAGTATATGCGTGAATGAGATTGTGAGGTTGCATGGCATGCCCGTATCCATAGTTTCGGATCGTGACCCAAGATTCACTTCAAGATTTTGGGTTAGCTTGCAAAAAGCTATGGGCACGGATTTACGATTGATCTTCGCATACCATCCTCAAACGGACGTCTAATCGAAAAGGACTATTCAAACTCTTGAAGATTTATTAAGACTCGTGTCCTGAGACTTCAAGGCGGTTGGGATAAGTATTTACCATTGGTGGAATTCTCCTACAACAACAGCTTATCGAGACAAGTATAGGTGTAGCTCCATTTGAAGCATTATATGGACGAAAGTGTCGCTCTCCAAGATATGTTGGGACGAGGTGGGTGAAGCAACACCGTTGTTGGGACCCGAGTTGAGTACGTATGACTACGGAAAAGATCCAAATGATTCGACAACGTGTACAAACGGCACAAGATCGACAAAAAGAGTTATGTGGATCTTCATCGAAAGGACGTGGAATTTAGTGTAGGGATCATGTATTGTTGCGAGTTGCTCCATGGAAGGGAGTTACAAGATTTGGGAAGAGAGGAAAGCTCAATCCACGATTTATTGGTCCATTTCAAATTCTTGACCGAGAGTAGGAAATGTAGCCTATAGACTCGCGTTACCTTCTTTAGTATGTCTCGTGTTCATAATGTGTTTCACATATCTCATATTTCAGTAAATATGTGAAAGACCCGAACCACATTATAGAGTTAGAACCCATTTAGATAGTAAGACTTAACGTATGAGGAGGTACCTGTCAAGATCTTGGATAGGAAGGAACATGTCCTATGCGCAAAGGTCATACCTCAAGTTAAAGTTTTGTGGAGGAATCATGATATAGAGGAAATGACCTGGGAATTGAAAATGGAAATGAAAGCGAGGTATCCTCACCTTTTTGAAACACCAGTGTATCGTCACGTCAATTTCGAGGACGAAATTTCATAAGGAGGGAGGTTGTAAGACCCCAACTTATTATTAATGAAATTTAATTTTCTATTTATTATTTTGAAATAGTAAGGGTTGATTTGATTAATGTGGATAGTTAGGGTAAAATACGCAAAATATTTCAAAATAAGCAAGTGGTTATAAAATATTCATTGTTGTTTGGGAATATTCGTTTGGTCGTGGAATATTCGTCTTGTCGGGAATATTCGTATGATGGCCAGCGACCCGTGTGTGGGCCCCATAACTGAAAGCGATTGGATGAAGAAAACGACAAAATATAAGTTGTTTAAAATAATTCAGTTGTAGTTGTTACCACAGAATTAATCTGTTAACATACTCGGTGGTTAAAACACAGTAGCACACGGTATTGTACCAATTATTGATTCTTATGTAAGAAGGCACTACTCAATAATGTTTACGATAATTACTTTGTTGATTTTTATTGATTTAATAATTCTTTCATATTGATATTTTATATTGTTGTTGTTTCAATAATTGTCATTACACATTATTTTTCATTATCGAAGCAATAATTCATATTATCTGAATAATATTATTAGATAACATTATTGACAATGTCTAGAAAGTTACATCTAAGGAGAGGTTTGGTCACCTAATCAGTGCGCCATGAAGGAGAAATTCTTATTGAAAGCCCCTCTTTCCTGGAACCGCACTCGTGTCAATATTGTGATTTTTTAATATTATTTGTGAATAATTAATTATTGATTCATATGATAAGGAAAATATTGATTTTATGTGGATATAGATGGAGAAAATTTTTAATGTGACAATTGTTGAAAATTGAAATTTTATCTTTTACGATAAAATAATTTATTTAAATATATTATTATATTATAATAATATAATAATGGTGATATTTCTACAACGAATGTGGGATATATGAGTATACGAGGAGGAAGAGTATTTTTGTTACAATAAATATTTAAAACATGTTAAACATGTCGGTGGACCACATTTATTGATTGAAATTTGATTATAGATTGTAAAATCGCCTGGTTTGTGGATTTTGGTCAATTTCATTTGGAATTTGGAAAAACTTTCTTCCGCAAAGTTGTAGAGAATTGAATTTCATATAAAAACTCATAAGATTTGAATTTTCTGATAAAATGGCTATTTATTATGAATTATTGAAGTTTGAAGTTCAAATAATTAATTTTGGGAGTTTTAGTTAATTATTTTGAGAAAACGTTTTTTGCAACTAAGTTGGCCTCACATGTGATTCAAATGGGCTGAGATCAGTTGTCTATAGGTGGGCTAAAGAAAATGTGAAAAATATATTAATATTATATTCAATTTTCTACTTTGGTGTTCTAAACATTTTCCTATAAATAGGGTGCTTAGGTTAGAATTGAAAAACACACCAGAAACTGAAGTTTCTCTCTATTTCTCTCTCAATATATTGAGCGTATTCTTGTGAGTATACTTTGAGTATTGTTAGATGGTGCAAGTTCCTTGAAAGACTATATACCCTATTCCAAATAAAGTACTAATCTTTCGAGGTAAGGGATGTTATTTTCTTCTCAAATGATATTATTTCTTCAATATCATTATGCTGAAATATTGGTTAAAATTTTTTTGGAACTTTTTCATGTCAGGGTTACTATTCATGAGTTACTATTCACGAGTTACTATTCATGAGTTACTATTCATGAGTTACTATTCACGAGTACTATTCATGAAGCGTGAAGATGTTTTTTTGGAAATTTCTATCTTTTGGTGTCTGAGTTACTATTCACGTATACGACACTATTCACGATATCTGACACTATTCAATTTAAAAAATGAAATTTCTTCTTTTGTCCAAAATATCTATTCGGATACTAGCTTTGATTGTATCCATGTTTTGATCATTCTTGAATTTTACACCACTATGATTATTTTTGAGGTATTTTTGAACATGGATAAAATAAAGTACGAATCCTTAATCCTTAATCCTTGTCATTTTGTTTCACTTGGATTCGCTTTCTTTAAAAATATTTTCATCATCCTCGCCTTAAATGATGATATTATTGAATATCTTTGGCTGTAGTGCAAAGATGAATGATTTCTGAAGAATATCTTTGGTAGTAGTGCAAAGATGAACAGTGTTTAGATGAACATGACCAAACTCGATGAATATCTTTGGCTTTTGTGAGTGCAAAGATGAATATTTGATTCCAGTGTATATTGATTGATGTTACGGGGATAAAAGATAGAGCGATGAACTTTTAAATTCATACATAGAAGATAGTAGTTTGCATTCTCTACTTAACTCTTCTAATGAATTATTATTTCATTGTGAATATTAATTTAAAATTTGTTGTCTATTGTATTCTATTAGATTTTTCCTGTTGAAGACTAACGATAATTTGTTGTATATTATCTTAGTCATAATATTCTTCTTTGGGCTAGTTGAGCTCACCCTTTTTCCTTTTGTTCCATTTTTCTTCTCGGGAGGCGAGAATATAAGCGAGTACTTAGTGGGGTATGGAATGAAGGTTTTAGAAAGAATTGTTTAGTAGTCCTCACCATTTTTGTAAAATAATGTATCAATAAATGTGATGAGGATTTATTTGAATATTGATATTGTCTAGAAGATAATATTTGTATTCAAACTCACAGTTTTACTGTTGTAATAATAAAGTTGTAGTTGTTTCTGTACCATGTATTGACAACTGAAAATGGGTGATGTATACCTATTTTGGGGGCGTCACAAATATCTCATTATATATCTAACAAGTTTTTATATTCATTAGACTAGGTTACTAACACATTTCTATACTTGAACATTAAAAAAAATGCATTTTTTGGACATTCTGCTAAGTGGTATGCTGCGCGACGCCACTTTTGTCTTGGTCTTACACTGCGGCAAGTATGCATGGCTGACACGCTTATATATGACTTGCCACAATTGTGGCCCCATGCTATGCATGTAGGTATGCAAATGAGGAAAATGAACTAGGAGTTGGCGCGCACGGCCCGACACTCTGAACTCAATTCTCGGTTAAGTGAATAACACGAAATTCAAATAAATAAACACTACATAATCATTAATTCTCCAAATTAAACATACCCACATGTTAGAATTCATATATAATCAGTATCCAACATTTATAGAGTGATTTTAACCCATTAGAACACATAATCACAGAATTAAATTATGCAAATTGTACTATTCTTGATGTTTTTGAAGTGTTGAACATAAATTCCTAAAATTCAACGCCACGGATTCGTTATAAAACCAAATCCAACCATTCAAATTTCGTTTTGTTCATTTTATCATGCAAAATAACATATAAGTGGAAATTTTGTAGAAAATTTATGGTTGACATATTAAAGTTACGTATAAGGGCCATATGGCCAAAACCCATACTCTGTAAGTTTTGAGCAACATATACGACGTATTTTCATGAAAGTAATGGCATGGTAACTTACATAATATATAATTGAATACGATTTGATAACATTTAACACATATATGTACATAATCCATACTCCCAATTTACAGAGGCTTTATAGTAAACTTGAAAGCCATTTTTATAAAACTTAAACAACGTAACTTTAAAATTTGAGAAGGAGAGATTACCCTTAAAACAATTTCTCTGACTTTCACGTTCTTCTAAATACAACAATAATTCACACTGCTTCTCTTTATTTCACTGAAATTCTCTCTGGATTCTCTCTTAGTTAACTCATAAAAATAATACATCTTCTCAATAATACTGATTAATAAAGAAGAAGGCGTACGTGAGTGGAGGTCAGTTACCCATCATGGGTTAACTGCTATAACTCCCCTTAGGGCCTTTTTTGGCTAGCAACATGAATAAATCTTCTAATTATTTTAATTAATCTTTTATACTATAGTTTTAAATCATGTCACACCCACTTGCACAATAAATCATATATCTTATTTAAATAAAATATAGTAATTTCTCATTAATTCCCATAGCTAAATAATTAAATTATTATTTATTAATAATGTCAAATTATTACATCTCTAATTAATAATTAAATTAATTGAAATAACATTAGGCTTATTAAATATTTCTTTTAATACAATAAGCTCACATAATGACATACTTCGAATAACAAAAATTCTCCACATTAATTTAATAAATATAACACATATAATTAAATTAATCTACCACAATTGCATCAATTAATTCTTTAATCTAATAATTAAATCATCGAAAATATTTATTTACTTCAATAAATATTAAAATTAAATTACAAAAATCTCGTTCGTCACAGGTACCGTACCCGGCAATAAATCAATAACAAATTCTACATTCCTATCTGGCGAAATACCGGGTAACTCCTCCAGAAACACATCCGCAAATTCTTGAATTACCGCTATCTATTCCAATGATGTTCCCACTCTTTGGGTATCCAGCACATGACACAGATAACCTTTACACCCCTTCTTCAACATCTTCCTAGCTTGTGTCATGGTTAGACAACAAGAACGTCCCGCTGATTTATTTCCATAAAACACCACCTCAAGTTTCTTAGAAAGCCTTAGGTTTACACTCTTTCTAAAATAGTCTATTATCGCTCTATGGTTAATTAACCAATCCATACCGAGAATCACATCAAATTCTCTTAACCTTATCGGTAAAAGATCTACCAATAATCTATTACCCTTGATATCTGCGAAACAATTCCTATGAATATGTTCAATGGGAATTATGTCCTCATTTGCTACCTTAACGTCTAAAGGTATTTCTAACTTTTCAGGATTTAATCCCAATTGCTGATCAAATCCACATGCTATAAAAGAACAAGCAACACTCGAGTCAAATAACACATAAGCATTTATTTCTTTGACTGGAATGATACCTGCTACTACATCCGTTGATGCAACTGCATCTTGGACCGTCATATTAAACGTTCTGGCTGAGGGTCTACCCAATGATGGTGTTGGTCCAGTAATGACCAAATTGCCACTACCAGAACCTTTACTACCCTCCACCCATTTCTTTGGGCAATTTCTTGCCAAGTGGTCCACCGACACACAAACAAAACATCCCCGGTTTTTCTTAGGATTAGGACAGTTGGGAGATATGTGACTCCTAGATGCATCTTACCGCATATCTTACATGCCTCCATCCTACGTTTAGGATCCCCTTGTTTTACCCCAGTATTCCCAGGTTAAAATTCTTCCTCTTAGGCACATTGCCACTACCGCTGGCAACCTCTGCCTTATTTCCTCTCTCTCCCTTACTCTTATTCTTTTTCTTTCTATCCTTGTGGTATTGGGTCAATGCCTCACTACCACCCTCCGCTATTATCGCCTTTTCCAGAATGGTCCCATAGGAAGCACTCTGAAAAACCGATATCCTACTATAGAGCCAGGGTTTTAGGCCCTACTCAAACCTACGAGCCTTCCTCTCCTCCGTGTCCACTTGGTGTGGAGCAAACCTTGCCAATTCATTGAATTTGGCCGCGTATTGGGGAACAGTCATGTCCCCCTGCTTAAGTTCTAGGAACTTAATCTACATTCTCTCTTGCATGCTAATAGGGAAATAGTTCTCGAAGAATACCTTCTTAAACTGTTCCCATGTAATGCCTTCCGCCTCACCCCCACCCCGTGAGCCTCCCACCGAAGAGTTGGTTTCCCCCCTTCATCATATAGGTGCAAAAAGTCTTTTTGCGCCTCAGCTACATTTGTAATAACAAACGCCTTCTCTATTTCCTTGACCCAGGTCTGGGCCTCCATTAGGTCGTCAAATAACTGAACAATAACTCATACACATCAAAGCAATTTAAAATAAAAACTTCCTTATATTAAAATGCTTCTTTATAGATCAAAACTATTTACAAGTTGTTTTTCATAGCCCAAAAGCTATTACATATCTATCCCGCGATTGACTTTTACAAAAATTGGGATTTACAAAAAGACTATCCTTTAATTATACAAAAGAGGGTTTTACGTCACTACACAAAAGTATTTAACATACTACTCCTAATACTGCCTAAAAGCATTCTCATGCTTCTGGTTCCCCAAAATCGACACAATATCTCGACTTATAGTATGTCGAGTTTGTCCCAACTCAATAGAATAACAAGCTATCTTAAGCTTGAAATCCTCGTGCGCACTGTCATTTATATATGACATTCATGCTATCTTTTGGTCTTTTTCAACCAGTTTCTTACGAAGTTCTATGACCTCATTCTTATAGTCTCTAGCATTGTCAGTCATGAGCACTTTTTCATCATGCTCTATCTCATAGTCTGACTCTGCAGACTCCTTCGCCCCATAGAGATCAGTGATCTCTTCCTTCTGGTGTTGCACCATATTATGCGATTACAGACGTTACTTAAGCTAAGAGAGAGGTACATTGCCCTCATAGTCTCTGAAGGTGTCGACTCTAGGGCAGGCATCACCATATTAATCGATGTCACCTCCATATCATCCTCTACATCAATCATCATATTCAAATATGATGTTATCCCCATGGTCTCCTCAGAATAGTCCTCCTCCGAGTAATATTCCTCGGGCTCTGACTCTTCTAGAATTACTACCCAGATATACGCTATAGAGTGCAGTCTTCGTCTCAACTCAGTTCACGGACTCCTCGCTGATCACATTTATATCCCTATACATCAAGATATTGACCGACATCTACAATAACACATACCAAATTGATTAGTACATAATACACAATAATATAAGCACAAATCACATTTTATCCATTTACGGTTACTTTCCATCTTTTAAATCTTTCGGTACTGAGTTTCCTCAATACCTTATTAACTCTTAAACTCGAGTTAACTTTCTTCGGACTCTTCCTTTCCTAACAAGGTTATTAGCCTAAGGTTCTTCCCCCCTTAAGTTTTATAACCTAATGCTTTGATACCAACCTGTGACGCCCCCAAATCTGGGTATCTTCCAACCCAACAGATGGTTCTCCACGATACTACAATCCATACAATCATTCCATTGAGATAACAACAAAATGAGTGTAATTACTATCTTTGTATTACATTTGTAAGAAATCCTTTCCCAGGTTCATTAACCGAATACATTCGTTGTTCTTCATAAGTATATTACAACCAAATACACTAATCTATTACAGGACGATTAATTGTCCATCTTAGCCTTGCCTTTATCTCTCTTAGAACTCTCAGTTCGTTCGTCTTTAGCTGCAAACATATGGTTCAAGCAAGAATAAGCATAACTAGCTCAACAAGTCTCAACAAAGAGTCATATGAATATCACATTAACTAATTTCATGCTTTATTTTCAATATCTGAACAATTATCTATGAAGCACTATAAAACATTTGACTAGTACTTCTCATGTCATAACAACAATTCCAAAGTATGTACAATAGCTTAGGAATTATTAACCGGTCAATAGACCATGAACATACTCTTTTCGTTTTCATACTTGAAAAGGATATCCCAGTCTAAGGCCATCCACATGCCTTTACTTATGAAAGCACTTCTAGGTGATCAAATTATTGTACTCTATGTTGATCAACACTCTTACGTTAAACGTATTTATGTTCAACATTTGGCAACCTCGCGTGCCCATCGAATAATCGATGAAAAATACTTTTGTTTGTACATAAAAAAACTTATATTTATATATGTACCATATACTTGGCATAAGATTGCGTTAACACTTCTATATTGAAAGACTTGTAAACAAATCAATCAACTCTTCAGTATTAGTCTAGCCGAGTTAAAACAGGCATCGACTCTTTCTTTAAAATCATTCATGCATTGTATAACATGCATCACGTAAAACTTGGCAAACACGAAGGTTAGACAAGTGTTTAAGAAAGACTTGCCTTCAAGCGTCTTCGAATAAACAATTCAACTATTCTCAGTCTTTATAGGGTTTACATGATACATTCAAATAGCACACTGCAATTAGTTATCAAACAAACTAACTTTACGGTTCTAACCAACTTCTTTCTTTTCTATGTCTTAATTGAATTAACTTCGTTATTAAAGTCAAATTGACTTTCTATACTTCGTCACATCCCATTAACATTCTTATGCCATTAACCGTAATTCGATCATTATTGGTTAAATACCAACGTTAAACGTCATTCACGGTTTATTTATTACATCTTCGCGTTCTTTGTTTAATCTCTATTAAACCATACCAAAACTTCTTACATTATCACCTTATAAGTGATTTAAGTTCAATCTTATTATGTACTTTAAGTACTTTCAATGTCTTACCTTAAGTCTACATTCAAATGGAACAAAACTTAACATGGTCAACATTTTTCCATCGCCGGTATACTGCACATGACATCCTATGTATTCTAGTGGCTAATAACATGAAAGTTAGTTAGGGTGGTACTTTCGGTCGAGTCTGGTGTCATGAGCCACCACTTTGTACTGGTTTTGGTGATGCGGCGCCGAGTCTGTGCACCAATTAGCCAAAATAATCCATTTTTTAAAACGAAACTCCCGGCTTCCTAATTTGTTTGTTTTAGATTCGAATTGACCCATTCGAAAGCCTACAACTCACAAATCACATCCTTTACGTGTTCGTATAAGAATTTTACATTTTCGAATTCGTTAACTTAGAATTCACCTTTGAGTTTATTTTTAAGCGTTCGTTTAACGTTTTCGTCCGTTCAATACTCGTTTTCTTCATTATAAGTCAGAATGCGATGATTCTTTCGCCCACGACTCTTAATTACCTTATCTCATGTGTTGACATTGGAAACCAACGTTTTCAAGTCACACGGAAACTTTTGACCTTTAATCCGAGCTTTTTACGTTTTCGACGTTTAACGTCTATTTTCGCAAAATTCGCCATAACTTTGTTACTCGTGTTCTAGAAGCCAAATTAAATGGAAAACTCCATTGATTCATCATAGTCATCCTAACCAAACAATAGGCACATTCCTTAGCTATAATGGTCTTTCAAACGTTCATTCAAAACTATGTTCTCATTCAAGACTTTCTATGGTTTTTAACTTATGTAAACACTTACGATTTCTATTTGGCCAAGACCTATCAATGATTTAGTCATTAATAGGCATCCTTATATCTCCTCAATAAACATGCTCCACAAATCTACGATTCTTCTACGAGAAAGAAATCGAAAAAGATGAAGATTACGGTTTATGAATTTTTACCTTCAAGCAATTATCGTTTTGATAAACGCGCTTCATTGGTTTGCTTGGAAGTATAAGGACTAAATGATTCTAGCTCTTTCTCTCTATATATATATTTGGACAAGTTTTGTAAAATAACAAAATGGCCAACTCTAGCTTTGTATATATAGGCAACCAACATGAGGGTAAAATTGTCTAACTCCCTACCTCCTTACTATTACCTTCTTGATCACCAAGCAAAGTACTTGGTGATCAAGTATTGCCTTTACTTGTCCACCAAGTGGCTGGCCCACTCCTTGATGGATCATCCCATGGGTTGCCCCATGGGTTTTACCCATCCCATGACCCACCGGTTCGACCCGCAGTTTACTTTTTGGATTGGGCTTGACATTAATTTAACATTGGGCCTTAACTTGGGCTTTCTCATATAATTTATTGGGCTTGCTTTTGGTTTAAGTCTAATTAGATTATACCAAACCCTTAACTCATACTCCATTAATATGTTTCGTATTCTAAACGTATAACTCACATATTCTCTTCGTCTAATACTTATATAATAATCGTAATATACGTCGTACTATTCTTCATACAATATCCGTATTTATACTAGTATAATACTCGTATTTCATATGTATAATATCCGAGATGACTATACGCATTGCATTTCCCTTTTGGAAACCTCTTTCACAAACCCTTAGGTTTTACGTCCGCAAGCGAAAACTTCGTTTGCCATAACGGAATTATTATTGGATATTCCATACTATCTTCGTATTCTATCATTACGCGTTTCTCGAAATTTCAAACCCTAGCTCTGAACGAAATCGGATGAATAGTGTTTTTACGCAAACATTCTCTAAAAACCTTCATTTTCGTCTTGATAATTCACAACCATTAATACTAGCACAAAGCCAAAATACTAACCACATCCGTATATTCTAGGTCATAGAACAACCTTCGAACATGTTACTCACATAATAAATCAATTAAATTCATTTAATTCACATAATCAAATAAAAATTTAATTTATTCAAACTTTGAAATTCTCGGGCGTTACAATGCTTGTGTATCATATTTCAATAAAAGCATGAACAAAGCATATTTTCAACCAAAGCGGTGCTAATTTCACATACGTGTTATGAGTACTTACAAGCATGCTTAATAGGAGTTTTGTAACTATCTTATATGTTTAGAGAGCAAGCATGATAGTCTTTGTGGTTTCATGACCTTGAATGTCCTTAAATTATTGAAATAACCAATTTAGAATTTTATTATGAAAGAAGGAACCTAGGTTGACTTAAGAAGAATGAAAAGACCTTTAACATAACAACTATAACATTCGTGATTGTTTTGGTCAACCCGGACAGGAACCACAAGGCAACAATGAGTCTAGTTTAGCTGGGGGACGACGCAACAATTACTTGCGGTCCTAAACTTAACCGTAGATGCATGCATTCTGCTACTCAAAGGCAGATCATAAATAGTTTTTGTTTTTGAACTAATGCTTGAAGCATGCCTATTGAAAGTAGTATGCACATAAGTCAATCATGTTTGATGATAAAGCATATACTTTGTAACAATCTTATTCATTTATTAATAAAAAAAAGTATTAATTTATTAAAGGCTTTTAATTATCTGCATGATGTTGTTTTATAATATGTGATAAACCCATAGTTTTAAGCAATACTTTTAGAATAATGATGATGATCATTCTAATGAGATCTAAATTCTTAGAAAGCTTAAAACTAAAATAGTTCCCAATTGTTGGATTACTAAATTGGGGATTAGTGAATCCGGATAGATTGTACATACGTTGCTTGCTCATTGGATGATGATGATTGATCTCATGATCATTTGTGTGGAGACACTAAAGAAAGTACGTAGGTGCTTATTAGAGAATAAGCTCACTGAACGTGGCTCACTAAGGAATACCTAATGGAGTTTTACTTGCACGTCAATAGGAATTCTCACAGTAGTGATAGTAAGTCTAAGTGATCCTTGGACTTGAGATCATCATAGTATCTTGTGTATGATAAGTTATACTTTGACTTATTCCTTAAGACCCTTAGGGTATATCAAAGGGTATGTTTGGGTATAATAAGTGGTACATGGAGATAATGTATGATCAATAAACAATCTACCACTTCTAGTAAAAGAAGAGAAATGTCATATGTGATTCGATAAATGATAACCCAGTAGTCTTTGGCCAAGGCAGAATGAAATTAGAAAGGAGTTCTTAATTTGCATTATTTGGAGTTGTGCATTTAAGAGTCGAAATACATATAATTAAATAAATTAAGACTTGATAGTAATTTCATGTCTTAAATTTGATTGGGACATTATATGGTGGAAGGTTAGAATTGTACGGTAACTATTTACTCAAAGGTTATTTTATAATTAATGTTGAAATCTATATTATCTGGAAAGTCGTTAATCGCTAGGGAGGCTTATCCCTGTTGTAGAATAAATATTATTCATTTAAATAAATTAATATTTTAATTTATTTATTTAAATAAGATTAGAATTATTCTAATTGATTTATTCACAACTGGTTTAATATGGAGAACCTAAAGGGTCACACCATAAAAGGAAGAATAATTATTTAAGAAGTTAATGACATAATCGTAATAATAAGTTAAGTATATTTAATTTAATCTATAGTGATAGAATAAATTAAATAGCTTCATATTTATTATTTAATATTTTCAAATATTAAATATAAATTAATAAGGGAGTCTTATTACTATTATTATTATTTAATTCCTAAAGGAGTTTGGAAATTAATTAATAAAAGTACTCTTAAATATCCTAATAAGATTAGGAGGCTAATTAATTAAAAGAGTTTAATTAATTATTCCTAATAAGATTGGGAGCCTAATTAATTAAAAGAATTTAATTAATTAAAATAAAACTCAGTTCCTTAATTGTTAAGGAGAGTTGCCTACATCTATAAATAAGAGGAGTCTTATTATGGGTGTAGAGTTGTTGTTGACTTTTTCACAACATACGTGATTCCAATTGTTGGAGAGTACACATTTTTCTATAGAGATAGAAAGTTAGGGTTTAGCCGACCACCCTTCTTCTTGAATATTTCTTTTTCCTTGGTGGATCACCTCTAGAAGCCAAACACTTGGGTGGCTAACGTTGATCAAGGGAAGGAACCAAACCCGGTGGATTCAAGTTGAACGCGAAAAAGATTGGAAGTGAACTTGTACTTGAGGAAGCTCGAGTCTTCAAGGGCATGATTCATGTTCTTCATATTTTTTGTTTAATTAATAATTATGCATAAAGGATAATCCGGGTTTATGGTTTGCATAATTTTAAAACTCTGATTTTCTACGCTTCTGTTTAATTTTGTGCAATTTGATTGCGTTCATGAATATTACAAACCTAACAGTGGTATCAGAGCCAAACCTTTATGCGGATTATTAATTATTTGATTTGATATGTATGTTGATATGTGTGACGCCCCCAAAATAGGTATACATCACCTATTCTGAGTTGTCAATACATGGTAAAGAAACAACTACAACTTTATTATTACAACAAGAAATCTGTGAGTTTGAATACAAATATTATCTTCTGCATAATATCTATACTCAAAAAATCCTCATCACCTTTATTGATACATTATTTTACAAAAATGGTGAGGACTACTAAGCAATCCTTTCTCAAACCTTCATTCCATACCCCCCACTGCAGTACTCGCTATATTCTCGCCTCCCGAGAAAAATGGAACAAAAAAGGAAAAGGGTGAGCTCAACTAGCTCAAGAAAGAATATTATGACTAAGATAATATACAACAAATTATCGTTAGTCTTCAACAGGAAAAATCTAATAGAATACAATAGACAACAAATTTTAAATCAATACTGCAATGGAAATAATAATTCATTAGAAGAGTTAAGTAGAGAATGCAAACTACTATCTTCTATGTATGAATTTAAAAGTTCATCGCTCTATCTTTTATCCCCGTAACATCAATCAATATACATCCGAATCAAATATTCATCTTTGCACTACAAAAGCAAAGATATTCATCATTAGTCATGTTCATTTAAACACTGCTCATCTTTGCACTACAGCCAAAGATATTCTTCAGAAATCATTCATCTTTGCTTTACTGGTGCCAAAGATATTCTTAAGAAATCATTCATCTTTGCACTACAGGCCAAAGATATTCCATAATATCATCATTTAAGACCGTGGATGATGAAAAATATTTTTAAAGAAACGAATCCAATTGAAACAAAATGACAAGGATTAAGGATTAAGGATTCGTACTTGGTTTTATCCACGTCCAAAAATACCTCAAAAATAATCATAGTGGTGTAAAATTCAAGAATGATCAAAACATGGATACAATCGTAGCTAGTATCCGTAATAGATATTTTGGACAAAAAGAAGAAATTTTATTTTTCTATGAATAGTGCCAGATATCGTGAATAGTCTTAGTATCGTGAATAGTAACTCTGACACCAAAAGATAGAAATTCCACAAAAACATCTTCACGCTTCATGAATAGTACTCGTGAATAGTAACTCGTGAATAGTAACTCATGAATAGTAACTCGTGAATAGTAACTCATGAATAGTAACCCATGAATAGTAACCCCGACATGAAAAAGTTCCAAATTTGATAAAAACTTCGGATCAACATTTCAGTATAATGATATTGAAGAAATAATATCATTACAAAAAAATAATATCCCTTACCTCGAAAGATTAGTACTTCTAAATTTGGAATACCGGGTATAGTCTTTCAAGGGAACTTGCACCGCTCTAACAATACTCAAAGTATACTCACAAGAATACGCTTTCAATATATCGAGAGAAAATAGAGAGAAACTTCGGTTTAAATGTGTTTTTCAATTCTAACTTAAGACCCTATTTATAGGAAAATGCTTAGATCACCAAAGCGTAAAATTGAATATAATATTAATATATTTTTCACATTTTTTAGCCCACCTTAGACAACTGATCTCAGCCCATTTGAATCACATGTGAGGCCAACTTAGTTGCAAAAAAAACTTTTTCTCAAAATAATTAACTAAAACTCCCAAAAATTAATTATTTCGGAACTTTGGAACTTCAATAATTCATAATAAATAGCTCTTTCATCAGAAAATTCGAATCTCGCGAGTTTTTATAGGAAATTCAATTCTCTACAACTTTGCAGAAGAAAGTTTTCCCAAATTCCAAATAAAAATTGACCAAAATCCACAAACAGGTGATTTTACAAGCTATAATCAAATTTCGGTCAAAAATTGTGTCCACCAACACACAAAACATGTGTTAAACATTTAATACCACAAAAATACTCTTCCTCCTCATATACTCATATATCCCACATTCATTGTAAAAATATCATCGTTAATATATTATTAAAATAATATATTTAAATGAATTATTTTATCAGAAAAAGATAAAATATTAATTTTCAACAATTGTCATTTTAAAATTTTCTCCATCTATATCCACATAAAATCAATATTTTCTCATCATATAAATCAATAATTAATTATTCACAAATAATATTACGAATCACAATATTGACAACCGTGCGTTCCTTCAGAAAGAGGGGCTTTCAATAAGAATTTTTTCTTCTTGGCGCAATTAGATGACCAAACCTCTCCTTAGATGTAACTTTCTAGACATTGCCAATAATGTTATCTAATAATATTATTCAGATAATATGAATTATTGCTTCAATAATGAAAAATACCGTAAATGACAATTATTGAAACAACAAGAATATAAAATATCAACGCAAAGAATTATTAACTCAATAAAATATCGAATAGCAGTAATTATCAGAACCATTATTGAGTAGTGCCTTCTTCACGTAAGAATCAATAATTGGTGCAATACTGGTGCTACTATTCAACAACGCAGATTAGTGTGTTTTAACCACCGGGTATTCCAACAAGATTAATTCTGAATAACTACTTACGCTTATTTAAAAACAACTTATATTTGTCGTTTTCTTCATCCAATCACTTTCCGTTATGGGGCCCCACACATGGTCAAGCATACCATCGCATTTAATATTCTCCACAAAGATCGTAATATTCCACGACCAAACGAATATTCCCTGACGATAATGAATATTTTATAACCACTTCATTATTTTGAAATATTTGCATATTTAACCCTTAACTATCCACATTAATCAAATCAACCCTTACTATTTCAAAATAATAAATAAAGGAAATTCCTTTTTATTTAAAAAATTTCGGGTCTTACAACCTCCCTCCTTATGAAATTTCGTCCTCGAAATTGGCGTCGTGACGACTCTGTGTGTTTGAAAAGGTGAGGATACCTCGCTTTCATTTCCGCTTTCCAACTCCCGTGTCATTTCCTCTATAGCATGATTCCTCCACAAAACTTTAACTTGTGGTATGACCTTTCTTGGCGTAGGACATGCTCCTTCCTATCCAACATCTTGACAGTACCTCCTCATCACACGTTAAGTCTTCTTATCTCGTCCTGGTTCTAACTCGATAACGTGGTTCGGTCTTTCACATATTTACTGAAGTACGAGATGTGAAACACATTATGAACACGAGACATACTTGAGGTAACACAAGTCTATAGGCTAAATTTCCTACTTTCGGTCAAGAATTTGAAATGGACCAATAAATCATGGATTGAGCTTTCCTCTCTTCCCAAATCTTGTAACTCCCTTCCATGGAGCAACTCGCAACAATACATGATCCCCTACATTAAATTCCACGTCCTTTCGATGAAGATCCGCATAACTCTTTTGTCGATCTTGTGCCGTTTGTATACGTTATCGAATCATTAGTCATACGTACTAACTCGGGTCCCAACAATGTTGCTTCACCCACCTCATCCCAACATATTGGAGAACGACATTTTTGTCCATATAATGCTTCGAATGGAACCATGCCTATATTTGTTTAATAACTATTGTTGTATGAGAATTCCACCAATGGCAAGTACTTATCCCAACTTCCTTTGAAATCTAGGACACAGAGTTTTAATATATCTTCAAGAGTTTGAGTAGTCCTTTCTGATTGCCCATCCGTTTGAGGATGGTATGCCAAACTGAATCGTAAATTCGTGCCCATAGCTTTCTACAAACTAACCCAAAACTATGGATATTGGCATGCCATGCAATCTCACAATCTCATTTACGTACATACGAGAAAGACGTTCAAGGGAATAAGTCTCTCGTATCGATAAGAAATGAGTAGACTTGGTTAATCTATCAACAATAACCCAAATCGCATCTATGCCTTGAGAAACCTTGGGAAGATTAGTAATGAAATTCAGGGTAATGTGTTCCCACTTCCATTTCAAAATCTCAAGTGGTTGCAACGGACCCTTAGGTACAAGATGCTCCGCCTTTACACGTTGACAAGTTAAACACATCGAGATAAACTTTGCAATCTCTCTCCTCATATTGCTCCACCAAAATGTATGTTGAAGATCATAATACATTTTGGTACTCCCAGGATGGATTGCAAACAATGTGTTGTGTGCCTCCATCATGATTCTATGCTTCAAATCAAAATCATTAGGAATGCAAAGTCTGGAGTTGACTCGAAGTATTCCTTCTTCATCAATTCTCGCTTCCGGAATAGCTCCTTCTTGTACTTTCTTCTTCATACGCATCATCACCGGCCTTGGTGGCTTGAGCAACCTTAACTTTTTCTATTAAAGTTGGCTCTATCGCGATATACTTGACATCATCGCACTCGCTCCTCAAGATATGATCTTCTACTCAACGCGTCCACCACCACGTTCGCTTTTCGGGATGGCATGATCGTAACATGTCTTTGAAATGAGTCTCCTCTTGAGTTCTTCAAGCTCTTCCAACATTCCTTGCTCCATTCAATTTTTGTATCTCTATGAGTCACCAGCATTAATGGAATAGCGATTCGAGAATATCCTTCAACGAATCTCCGATAATAACCAACTAAGCCTAGAAAGCTACGTATTTCGATTATTGACTTAGGTTGCTCTCAATCGTGACTCATATCCCAATCTTGGATAAAGACGTCACAATGACACCTATCGCTTTACTATCGCATTTAATATGACGTCCCTACAGAGAGTTCGGCTTAGGTGAATTCCACAAAGGAAGTCACAAGATAAAGGCTCGGATACCAAATTCTATAGTTGAATTTTTAACTCTCAAGTACAATAGAGCCATTCGATATGAGATTTTAGAAATGAGTTTTGTACCGGGTTCAAAGTCGATACAAAATTTAATATCGAGGCTTTGGGAGTAAGCCAAGAAATTCTTCAGAAATACGTCGGGAAAAATCAATAACAACAGAATATTATTCAAATCGACGTGTCTTTATTCAAATCCATAACATGGACTAAGAAAATTTGACATCCGTAATAAACGAATGACTTCATGGCTTGATATGAAAATGTTTGACTACAATGGTTTGATTGCTTGAATTGAATAACAAAGTTGCTTAGGAATATGAAAACTAACAACCTTACGAAAATAATCAATTTCGGCATGATGAGTAGTTAACCTTAAAATCACATCAAAAACAAATATCTCTATAGAAATAAGGTTAACAGGTAATGTGATAGTGCCAACCTGAATCAAGCAAGATTTATAAACAGTGGATGTGATGAAAGTTTCTCCTAACGGAGTTTCCACAGATAGGTCAAAGTCTAATTTCTCCGGAGTCAAGTTTAAACGTTGAGCGCAAGTAAGAGAGATAAAAGAATGGGTAGAACCGATATCTAGTAAGGTATATACTTCGCAAGAATTTATAATTGACTAACCTGTGCTAACCGTTCGTCGTTCCTTGCATTTTGACCGTCCACGACAAACGCTCTTCCAAGAACCGTTGACTTTGACTTTTCTGGGACATCCTTTTGAGTCACCATTCTCGCTGGACTGGGTTTTGATATCGTACAATCTCGAGCGATATGTCCTTCTTTTCCACAATTATAGCATACCTTAAACTGTTGTGGGCAGTTTGGACTGATATGTCCCTCTTTTCCGCATTTGTAGCATATGACCGGTGGTCGTTCTCCTCCCTTAGAACTAGTTGCTACTGGCGCTGACGTCTTCACATGGTCGTTGTTGAATCTCCTCTTTTTAAAATCTCCTCCCGACTCGCTTCTTCTATTTTTATGGCCACGATTACCACCAGAGTGGTTACCGCCTTTGTCTGTATTCTTCTTTCTCCATTGGGTTATCGTTATTCGATGATCTGCTATCTTGGTATGATCCTCGGTTATGGTCCCTCGGTTGAACGTATTTCGTTATCTCGCTCTAACAATCGAGCCCTGTTTGACAACATCTCGAATAGAGAGAAAATTTATGAGAAATGAGATATCGACGTATGTCGGGTTTCAAACCTCTCGAAACATCCGCGTCATACGCTCCTCATTCTCCACCAAATGAGGTGCAAACTCGATAACTCCGCTGAACTTCGCCTTGTCTTTGGGACACCGCCATGTTATTCTCGCTCTAGTCTAATGAACTCCACTTCCTTCATATGACGAATACTTTCGAGGAAGTACTTGTCATTGAACTGCTTCAAACGTCTCCCACGACATACCGAAAGTGCAATTGGATGGGTATGCTTCATGATTCCCACCAAGAATCACCGCCACGGAACATAAAGGTGGCGAATGGAACTTTCTGTTCCTTCGTGCATCCCAAGACATCGAATATCTTGGTAATTTGTTTGACCCACGTCTCGCCTTTAATCGGATCCGGCTTTCCCCGAATTCGTGGTCCCAACTCTTTGAATCGCTTGGCCGTGACCACTCGTGAATTGCTATCATTTCCTCCTCATTTTGAACACGAGTCTCCTCGTCGATTTTGCATGAACTGCAAAAAGCTTCTAAACATCCCTCGCTTCATCATCTCGCTTTCGGTGGGTGTTGTTCACAGGAGGAACATTGCCACCTGTTGCACGCTCTCCTCGTTGGTAAGTACTGAGCATCTCCACGGTCTCATTTACTCCATCATTAATATTCTTAGTCGACATTCTCAAATCACCGTCATAAAACAAGGGTTAATTAAGGAAATCAATATATCACATAATATCCCTATATCTTGACCAACTAATAAATAAGCTTAGGTAGGACACACTAGCGAAGGATTTACTCGCCTCTCCTCCTAGTTCTATTCCCGATCTCCGCTAGAGATCATATCCCTAAGCTTTGATACCAACTCATGACGCCCCAAAATAGGTATACATCACCTATTCGAGTTGTCAATACATGGTACGTAAAACAACTACAACTTTATTATTACAACAAGAAATCAGTGAGTTTGAATACAAATATTATCTTCTAGATAATATCTATACTCAAATAAATCCTCATCACCTTTATTGATACATTATTTTACAAAATGGTGAGGACTACTAAGCAATCCTTTCTAAAACCTTCATTCCATACCCCGACTACGTGCACTTTCGCTATATTCTCGCCTCCCCGAGAAAAAATGGAACAAAAAGGAAAAGGGTGAGCTCAACTAGCTTAGTAAAGAATATTATGACTAAGATAATATACAACAAATTATCGTTAGTCTTCAACAGGAAAAAATCTAATAGAATACAATAGACAACAAATTTTAAATCAATACTCGCAATGAAATAATAATTCATTAGAAGAGTTAAGTAGAGAATGCAAACTACTATCTTCTATGTATGAAGTTAAAAGTTTATCGCTCATCTTTTATCCTCAGTAACATCAATCAATATACATCCGAATCAAATATTCATCTTTGCACTACAGGCCAAAGATATTCATCGATTGGTCATGTTCATTTAAACACATGTTCATCTTTGCACTACAAAGCCAAAGATATTCTTAAGAAATCATTCATCTTTGCACTACGTGCCAAAGATATTCCATAGTATCATCATTTAAGATTGAGGATGATGAAAATATTTTTAAAGAAACGAATCCAAAGGAAACAAAATGACAAGGATTAAGGATTAAGGATTCGTACTTGGTTTTATCCACGCCCAAAAATACCTCAAAATAATCATAGTGGTGTAAAATTCAAGAATGATCAAAACATGGATACAATCGTAGCTAGTATCCGCAATAGATATTTTGGACAAAAAGAAGAAATTTTATTTTTCTATGAATCGTGTCAGATATCGTGAATAGTCCGAGTATACGTGAATAGTAACTCAAACACCAAAAGATAGAAATTCCACAAAAACATCTTCACGCTTCATGAATAGTACTTTCGTGAATAAGAACTCGTGAATAAGAACTCGTGAATAGTAACTCGTGAATAGTAACTCATGAATAGTAACCCATGAATAGTAAACCCGATATGAAAAAGTTCTAAATTTGATAAAAACTTCAGATCAACATTTCAAAGATAATGATATTGAAGAAATAATATCATTACAAAAAAAATAATATCCCTTACCTCGAAAGATTAGTACTTCTAATTTGGAATACTGGGTATAGTCTCAAGGAACTTGCACCGCCTAACAATACTCAAAGTATACTCACAAGAATACGCTCAATATATCGAGAGAGAAATAGAGAGAAACTTCAGCTTACGTGTGTTTTTCAATTCTAACCTAAGCACCCTATTTATAGGAAAATGCTTAGAACACCAAAGCGTAAAATTGAATATAATATTAATATATTTTCACATTTTCTTTAGCCCACCTTAGACAACTGATCTCAGCCCATTTGAATCACATGTGAGGCCAACTTAGTTGCAAAAAACGTTTTTCTCAAAATAATTAACTAAAACTCCCAAAATTAATTATTTCTAACTTCTCGAAAATTCAATAATTCATAATAAATAGCTCTTTCATCAGAAAATTCGAATCTCATGAGTTTTATAGGAAATTCAATTCTCTACAACTTTGCAGAAGAAAGTTTTTCCAAATTCCAAATAGAAATTGACCGAAATCCACAAACAGTGATTTTACAAGCTATAATCAAATTTCTATCCAATAATTGTGTCCACCAACACACAAAACATGTGTTAAACATTTAATACCACAAAAATACTCTTCCTCCTCATATACTCATATATCCCACATTCATTGTAAAATATCACCGTTAATATATTATTAAAATAATATATTTAAATGAATTATTTTATCGTAAAAGATAAAATATTAATTTTCAACAATTGTCATTTTAAAATTTTCTCCATCTATATCCACATAAAATCAATATTTTCCTCATCATATAAATCAATAATTAATTATTCACAAATAATATTACAGTAATCACAATATTGACAACCGTGCGCCCTGGGGAAGAGGGGCTTTCCAATAAGAATTTTTTCTTCTTGGCAATTAGATGACCAAACCTCTCCTTAGACAAGAACTTTCTAGACATTGCCAATAATGTTTTCTAATAATATTATTCGTAATATAATTATTATTGCTTCGATAATGAAAAATACCGTAATGACAATTATCAAAACAACAAAGAATATAAAATATCAACGCAAAGAATTATTAACTCAATAAAATACTTTGATAAAGAATTATCGTAACCATTATTGAGTAGTGCCTTCTTACGTAAGAATCAATAATTGGTGCAATACCGTAGCTTCTTTCAACAACGCGTATTAGACAGTGTGTTTTAACCAACCGGGTATTCCAACAAGATATAATCTGTAATAACTACGCCGTTATTTAAAAACAACTTATATTTGTCGCTTTCTTCATCCAATCACTTTCCGTTATGGGGCCCACACATGGTCATTGCTGTCAGTAAATAATATTCCCCGACAAAGATGAATATTCCACGACCAAACGAATATTCCCCGACGATAATGAATATTTTATAACCACTTGCTTATTTTGAAATATTTGCATATTTAACCCTTAACTATCCACATTAATCAAATCAACCCTTACTATTTCAAAATAATAAATAAAAGAAATTCCTTTTTATTTAAAAAATTTTGGGGTCTTACAATATGTGTTTAGAACAATTTAATTGGGCATAATTTATTGTTTAAATTTTATTTAAAATAAAAAAATATAAATATCCATTCGCGAAGCTTGTTATAAATCGCGAGTTGTATTTCATTTTTTTTTTACTTTTTTCGTTGTCTTGATTCACGTGAACCCAAGGAAGGAATAAGATTCAGGTGATATGATTCATGTGAATCTTTATTCAGATGTATGTTTACTTATATATATAATAGTTAACAGATTACTTTGGTATATATATATTCTATATGATAGTTGTTCCGTGATTCACGTGCCACAATTATTATTATATATATATATATATATATAATATTCATATATTATATATATATATAAGTAATATTCTTAATAATTTTATAATTAAAATAAAGAGTTTATTTTAATTTTAAAATTGAATTTCATGCTAACTAATTAGAGTTGGAATTGGATTCCATGATAACTAATTGGAGTTGAAAAAAGGAGTTTATTTAGATATGAAATAAGATTTTATATTATTCAAAATTAAGGAGTTTATTTGTGAATATGAAAGGGAATCCGTATTTCCTTAAATAAAGGAGTTTATTTAGATATGAAATAAGATTTCATATTATTCAAAATAAAAGAGTTTATTTGTGAATATAAAAGAGAATTTGTGTTTCCTATAATAAAAGAGTTTTTTTACTTGGAATTGGATTCCATAATTAATTAAAATAAATGAGTTATTTTTATTAAAGGTTTTGATTAAAATAAATAGTTTATTTTATTCAAAATTAGATAAATTAAAATAAAAGAGGTTTATTTTGATTTAAATTTGGATCAAAATAAAGGACTTTATTTTGATTCAAAATTAGATTTTATGCTAACTAAATTTGCCCATTAAATTATATCAATATATATATTGAATGTTTATTATTCATGAGATGAATGTTATTTATTGATGCATATAGTGATGTGTATGATAATAAATGGGATTGATTATGGACTATTGACCAATGTAATTGGATTTTATTTTAATTGGATGCATGAATGTATGAGTTTTATTAAAAGGGGTCTGCGTACCTCGTCTTCTCTAATTTTTCTTAATGTAAATTTTATCTTCCTTCTATGTATTTCCCCTTGACTGCTGATCAAGGTTTCTATTAATTTTAAAAGTTGTAATAGGAATAGTTAGAATTAATTTTGAAGAATTGGAGATCAAGGACCAAGGAGCGCTTGAAGACCCGTTTGTAATGGAGCCCGGGTTTAAATGTAATAGTTATATTTAAATATTAATTTTTGCCCCCCTAGGGTTTGACCTTTTAGTTCACTTGGTGGCTCTAGTGAACCAAACTAGAATAAAAGTCCATAATCAATCCGAGTAGAATATAGTATTCTATATATGCATGTTTATACTATATATATATATATATATATAATATGACGCGTATTTTATATATATATGTGTCTGCTCGTTAAACAAGATGAGACAAATTAATAACAAACCCCTCAAATTTTTTATATTAAGTCCTAAGCGTTCAAAGATATTTAGAATATCGAACGTCGCCTTCAAGCATGATAAAAATAATAGAGTATCAATTAATTATTATAAGTTTGTTGTGTCACCACAAGGTTTATCTTAATTCTTTGAGATGTTAATTTTATCACATTTGATGCTTATAAAGAAAATTAAACAATGTTTTTTTGTTGTGTCACCACAAGGATAATATTTTTCTTCTTTGAATATATGGAGTGCTAGGTTGGACTTAACTTGATAATTTTGATTCGGATGTGCCACCACTTGATCAAAATAATCTAAGAGGCAAAATACAAGGAGTTGCATAGTTGATGTAATTGACAAGAGTTGTCTACCTATTTATTTATATATAGTTTGTTATGCCACCACAAGGCTATATACATTTGAAATGGGATCCTTATTCTCACTAGCAAATCTTTAATTAGATTTTGCCGAACTATATAAGTGAGGGTAATATAGTTTGAAGAAAATAGTGAGAGATACCAATTTAAAACAAGACCTAATTTATTTTGGTAATTAATAAAAGAATGTATGCTAAAATGTTGTTAATTACAAATTTATTTACAGAAATTTACAATGTCTAAATTACTATCACATCGTAGCATATTAGATGCTAAATTAATCGGACAGAATTAAACGAATTGGTTAAAGAATTTGAGAATAGTTCTCATGGCTGAAAAGTTATCTTATGTCCTTAATACGTCTATCCCTGCAATGGTTGTAGATAATGCTTCTGAGGAAGAGATTGATACTTTTAGAAAGTGGCAAGATGATGTACAGTTGGCTCAATGCATCATGCTCGCATCCATGAGTAACGAGCTTCAACGTCAGCATGAAACTATGGATGCTCTTACTATATTCCTGCACATCAAGTAGTTGATGGAAAGGAAAGTAGGACTGATAGATATAAAATATCTAAGGAGCTCTTCCGATCTAAAATGACCGATGACATTACACTACAAATAAAAGTCCTTAACATTATCAATTTGATTGATCAATTAAGACAACGAGTTTTATCATGGATGGAGAGTCGAACCAAGATTTGATCTTGCACTCACTCCCGGACTCCTTTTACAATTGATGTGAATTTTTCATATGAACAAGCTAAATATTAGCTTCGCTGATTTTCTTAACATGTTGAAAAATGTTAAGAGTCATTTTCCAACCAAGAAAGTGAAAGTAGTATGCACACAAGCCGATCATGTTTGATGATAAAGCATATACTTTGTAACAATCTTATTCATTTATTAATAAAAAGTATTAATTTATTAAAGGCTTTTAATTATCTACATGATGCTGTTTTATAATATGTGATAAACCCATAGTTTTAAGCAATGCTTTTAGAATAATGATGATGATCATTTTAATGAGATCTAAATTCTTAGAAAGCTTAAAACTAAAATAGTTCCCAATCGTTGGATTACTAAATTGGGGATTAGTAAATCCAGATAGATTGGTACATACGTTGCTTGCTCATTGGATGAGGATGATTGATCTCATGATCATTTGTGTGGAGACACTAAAGCAAGTATGTAGGTGCTTATTAGAGAATAAGTTCAATTGAACGTGGCTCGCTAAGGAATACCTAATGGAGTTTTATTTGCTCATCAATAGGAATTCTGTAGTGATAGTAGTACAAGTGATCCTTGGACTTGAGATCATCATAGTATCTTGTGTATGATGAGTTATACTTTGACTTATTCCTTAAGACCCTTAGGGTATATCAAAGGGTATGCTTGGGTATAATAAGTTGTACATGGAGATAATGTATGATCAATAAAAGAAACTACCACTTCAATAAAAGAAGAGAATGTCCTATGTGATTCGATAAATGACAACCCAAAGTAGTCCTTGGCGAAGGCAAAATGAAATTAGAAAGGAGTTTCTAATTTGCATTATTTGGAGTTGTGCATTTAAGGATCGAAATACATATAATTAAATAAAATAAGACTTGACAAAGAATTCCATGTCTTATATTTAATTGGGACATTGTATGGTGGAAGGATTGAATTGTCAGGTAACTATTTACTCAAAGGTTCTTTTATGATTAATGTTGAAATCTATATTATCCGGAAAGTCGTTGATCATTGCTAGAGAGGCTTATCCCTATTGTAGAGAATAAATATTATTTATTTAAATAAATTAATTGTTTAATTTATTTATTTAAATAAGATTAGAATTGTTCTAATTGATTTATTCACAACCTAGCTTAATATGGAGAACCTAAAGGGTCACACCATAAAAGGAAGAATAATTATTTAAGAAGTTAATGGCATAATCGTAATAATATATGTTATGTATATTTAATTTAATCTATGGTGATAGAATAAATTAAATAGCTTAATATTATTATTTAATATTTTAGAAATATTAAATATAAATTAATAAGAGAAGTCTTATTAATATTATTACAATTATTATTATTTTAATTTCTAAAAGAGTTTAGGAATTAATTTAATATAAGTACTCTCATTTATTCCTAATAGGATTAGGAGGTTAAATTAATTAAAAGAGTTTAATTAATTATCCCTAATAAGATTAGGGAGCTTAATTAATTAAAAGAATTTAATTAATTAAATAAAACTCAATTCTTTAATTGTTAAGGTGAGTTGCCCACATCTATTAATAAGAGGAGTCTTATTATGGGTGAATGGGTTGTTGACTTTTTCAACATACGTAATAATTCCAATTGTTGGGAGACTACACCCTTTCTATAGAGATAGAAAAACTAGGGTTTAGCCAACCACCCTTCTTCTTGAATTTTCTTCTTCTCGTGTGGATCACCTCTGAGGCCAAACATTTGGGTGGCTAACGTTGATCAAAGGAAGGAACCAAACCCGGTGGATTCAAGTTGAACGCGAAAAGGATTGGAGGTGAACTTGTACCGAGGAAGCTCGATCTTCAAGGGTATGATTCTTATTCATCTTTTTTCGTTTAATTAATAATTATGCATAAAGGGTGATCCGGTATATGGTTTGTAAAAATTTAAACTCGATTTTACATGCTTCCGCATTATTTTGCAATTTGATTATGCATATGAATATTACAAAACCTAATAATGGCATCGAGAGCCAAACCTTTATGCGAATTATTAATTGTTTTAATTTGATATTATATTGATATGTGTTTAGAAACAATTTAATTGGGTATAATTTTATTGTATTAAATTAAAAAAAAAAAAATCTAAATCAAAAGTTTAACGTGATACCGCCATCTTTTCTTTTTTTTAAACAAAATAAGTTAATTTTTGAACTCGCATTTTAAATCGAGGGGAAATTTAAAAAAATAAAAAAAGAAATTCTATTGAAACAAAAAAAAAGCGTGAGCTTTTTGTTACATATAATGTACATACAGTACTAATATATATATATTATAATATATACGGTTAATATATATTATATATATATATATTATTCTTACTTATTTTATAATTAAAATAAAAAGTTTATTTTAATTTTAAAATAAAAGGTTTATTTTAATATTAAAATATAAAATTTATTTTAATTTTAAAATTAGAATTTCATGCTAACTAATTAGAGTTGGAATTGGATTCCATGCTAACTAATTGGAGTTGAAATTGGATTGCCTAATTTCCTTAAATAAAGGAGTTTATTTAGATATGAAATAGGATTTCATATTATTCAAAATAAAAGAGTTTATTTGTGAATAGGAAAGAGAATCCATGTTTCCTTAAATAAAGGAGTTTATTTAAATATGAAATAAGATTTCATATTATTCAAAATAAAGGAGTTTATTTGTGAATAGAAAAGAAAAATCCGTATTTCCTTTAATATTTTTTTTTACATGGAATTGGATTCCATAATTAATTAAAATAAAAGAGTTTATTTTGATTAAAGATTTTGATTAAAATAAAATAGTTTGTTTTATTCAAAATAGGATAAATTAAAATAAAATAGTTTTATTTTGATTTAAATTTGGATTGAAATAAAGGAGTTTATTTTAATTCAAAAATAGATTTTATACTAACTAAATTTTGCCCATTAAATGATATCAATATATATATTAAATGTTTATTATTCATGAGATTAATGTTATTTATTGATGCATATGGTGATGTGTATGATAATAAATGGGATTGATTATGGACTATTGACCAAATGCGATTGGATTTTATTTTAGTTGGATGCATGAATGTATGAGTTTTTATTAAATGAGGTCTCAGACTCGCCTTCTCTAATTTTTCTTAATGTAAATTCTATCTCCTCCTATGTACTTCCCTCGATCACGATCATCAGGCTTCTATTTATTTTAAAATAGTTATGTAATAGGAATAGTTAGAATTAATTTTGAAGAATTAGAGATCAAGGAGCAAGGAGCGCTTGAAGACCCATTTGTAATGGAGCCCTAAGTTTAAATGTAATAGTTATATTTAAATATTATTTCTTGCACCCCTAGGGTTTGACCTTTTAGTTCACTTGGTGGCTCTAGTGAACCAAACTAGAATAAAAGTCCATAATCAATCCGTAGAATATAGTATTCTATATGTGCATGCTATACTATATATATTATATATTATGAACATGCTTCGCATGTTTATTAATATAACGCGTATTTTTTTATATATATATGTAATGCATGCGCTAAACAAGATGAGACAAATTAATAACAAAACCCTCAATTTTTATATATATTAAGTCCTAAGCGTTCTCAAAGATATTTGGAATATCGAACGTCGCCTTCTAGCATGATAAAATTAATAGAGTATTAAATATTTAATATGAGTTTGTTGTGTCACCACAAGGCAAGTATTAAGTATTTAAGATGTTAATTTATCACATTTGATGCTTATAAAGAAAATTGAACAATATTGTTTTGTTGTGTCACCACAAGGATGATATTTTTTTTTGAATATATGGAGTGCTAGGTCGGACTTAACTTGGATAATTTTGATTCGGATGTGCCACCACTGATCAAAATAATCTAAGAGACAAAATAAAAGGAGTTGCATAGTTGATGTAATTGACAAAAGTTGTCTACCTATTTATTTATATATAGTTTGTTGTGTCACCACAAGGCTATATACATTTGAAATGGGATCCTTATTCTCACTAGCAAATCTTTAATTAGATTTTTGCTTAGAACTATATAAGTGAGGGTAATATAGTTTGAAGAAAATAGTGGGAGATACCAATTTAAAACAAGACCTAATTTATTTTGGTAATTAATAAAAGAATGTATGTTAAAATGATGTTAATTACAAATTCATTTACGTAATTTTACAATGTCTAAAATTACTATCATCGCGAAGCATATTAGATGCTAAATTAACGAGGCAATCAATTAAACGGATAAGTTAAGGAATTTGAGAATAGTTCTCATGGTCGAAAAGCTATCTTATGTCCTTAATACGCCTATCCCTACAATGTTGCGCATAATGCCTCCGAGGAAGAAATTGCTACTTTTAGAAAGTGGCAAGATGATGCACAATTGGCTCGATGCATCATGCTCGCATCCATGAGTAACGAGCTTGATGTCGAAAACTATGGATGCTCCTACTATATTCCCGCACATCAAGTAGTTGATGGTGAGGAAAGTAGGACCGATAGATATCGATATCTAAGGAGCTCTTCCGATCTAGAATGGCCAATGGCACTATAAATGCAGACAAAAAGTTTTAACATAATCAACTTGATTGATCAATTAGACAACTAGTTTTGTCATGGATGGAAAGTTGAGCCAAGATTTGATCTTGCACTCACTCCCTAACTCCTTTCACAATTGTTGTGAATTTTTCATATAAACAAGCTAGATATCGCCTCACCGATTTGCTTAACATATTGAAAAATGTTGAGAGTCACTTTCCAACCAAGAAAGATCAAGTCTTCTTGGTAGGGGCCAAAGGATCTTCCGAAAAGAAGAACAATTCAAAGAAGGTAAATAGAAAGGCGTAAACAAAGGATAATAAGAGCAAAAGCGATACGGATAGCAAGGAGTTTGCTTCCCACCGCAATAAGCCCGGACACCGGAAAGAAACTGCGAGAAGCATCTTGCAGAGGCTAACGAAAGAAGCTTAGTGAAGTTTCGGTTACAATACAGTTTTTGTTCATGATTGAAATAAATTTTTCTTTAAGTCAAGGTTCTACTTGGGTATTGGATATCGACTTTGGTTATCATAAATATAGATTTATGAAGGACCAAATGTAAGTAGAAAGTTAAACAAAGATAAGTAATCCTATGTGTGGAAAATGAAGCAAAGGTTCTTTGCATTAGCTATAGAAACTTATAGTTTAAGCATCGCTTTCTACGGCAAATCTATTAAGTCAATAAGTTGTTATTGTATTCTAGTTCTCGTTGAAAACATTATTTCCATTTTATTGTTGGACAATGAAATCTTTGGTATTATATTTAAGAACAATTGTTGTTCTATTTATAATAATAATGTTTTGTATAGAACTGAAATACTACTTAATAAATTTTGTATACTTGACTTACATGGAAATAATTTTGCATATTGAACAAACTAGTATAAGAAAAGGAGATGATCATTCAAAGAGTTGAATGTATGTATTTGTTGAATACAAGTGTGAATTATTTGAAAGGTTCAAAGAATTGTAAGTGAAACAAATTTGCAAAGTATTAAGACTCTTTGATTAGATCAAGGAATAAATACTTGTGCAATAAGTTTCTAGATCATCTCAAATGGTTTTTCTCATAATGGACACCTCATGATACGTAATAATTGATTGATGTATCTGAAAGAAAAATCGTACCTTGTTGGACATGGTACGGTCCATAATGATTTTACCGACATTCCAAAGATCCTTCAGGATCATGTCCTAGAAATGGCCGTGACATATCTACGAAAAGGTAACCTCAAAATCCATTTCCCCAAGACTCCATAAAAGTTATGGACAGGGAGGATTCCTAATCTTAAGTATGTTAAGATAAGGGGTTGTCCAACTTATGTGAAAAAGGTTTCGAAGGATAAGCTTGGGACAAGATTTGACAAGTGTCGATTTGTGGGACATCCTAAAGTAAGTTTAGGGTATATGTTCTATAATTCTACTTAGCAAAAGGTGTTTATTGCAAAACACGCTTCCTTCTAAGATAAAGGTGTTTATCATTGAAAGGGCTAGTGGGAGGATAATAGATCTTGAAGAGTTCAAGAACCACAAAACACTATAAGTCAAATAAGAGGAACCTATAGATAGACCTATTGTACCACAACCGAATCGGTAAGTCTGAATAGTACTGAAGATACCTAGGAGGTATGGATTCATCATAGATGATGATGATGAGGTACGCATCATAGAAGATGATGATCCAGAGTTACATACGATGAGGTAAGAGTTCTAATGTGTACAAAAGGGTCAGTGGGAGCGCCGTGAAATTTCTAGTATTATATGTTGATATACTACAGATAAGGAATGACATACTAATGCTACAATCAGTAAAGATAAAGTTGTCTAAACATTCCTCCATGAATGATTTGGAAGAGTATCTTAATTGGGGATATAAATCTATATAGATAGATTTAAAAGGATGCTCGACTTAACCCAAGGAACGTTTATTCATTTGATGCTAAAGTCGTTTAGCATGGCAAACTCCAAGAGATGTCTCATGTCGATGAGCTATGGAGTGTATCTCTCTTAATAGTCCCCACGACTCTCGAAAAGAGAGGTCGCATGAGTGACTATCATGTATGCAATGAAATATACTGAGACCCGATGTTGATCACCATATTCGGAGAAGTTCACTATGAGTCGCTGAAAACATCTTAAAGTTCTTAACCCAAGACTAAAAGATGTGAGCATACATGGTGGGTCCGAATTAAAACTAGAGGGCTTAATGCACTCATGTTTTTCGCAGACATCAAGACGACAGAAAAATCCACTTTAAGGTAAAGGGTTACCTTGAACAGTGGTGCAGTGAATTAGAAAGGTTCCAAACAGCAAAGAGTTGATGATTTAGTGATAAAGACAAAGTATATAGCTATAAATGAAGCTGCAAGTTGATTGTTTGGATTAAAAGTTCATTACAGAACTAGGAATAGTTCCCAAGTCTCATCTTGGATCTAAACATGTGTTGTGGCACTTTCATTTGATTATTAGAATCATTGAAAGATGGGAAATCACTATCGAGATAGTGGACTCTCATGATCAACATTACATATCCATTAACTAAAGCTTATCCAACAGCAGAATAATCGTCACTTAGAGAAGAAGAGTATAAGATACAATGGCGATTGGCTTTAGTGCAAGTGGGAGATTGAAAGTAGTATGCACACGTTTCGATCATGTTTGATGATAAAGCATATACTTTATAACAATCTTATTCATTTATTAATAAAAAGTATTAATTTATTAAAGGCTTTTAATTATCTACATGATGCTGTTTTATAATATGTGATAAACCCATAGTTTTAAGCAATGCTTTTAGAATAATGATGATGATCATTTTAATGAGATCTAAATTCTTAGAAAGCTTAAAACTAAAATAGTTCCCAATCGTTGGATTACTAAATTGGGGATTAGTAAATCCAGATAGATTAGTACATACGTTGCTTGGTCATTGGATGAGGATGATTGATCTCATGATCATTTGTGTGGAGACACTAAAGCAAGTATGTAGGTGCTTATTAGAGAATAAGTTCACTGAACGTGGCTCGCTAAGGAATACCTAATGGAGTTTTATTTGCCTGTCAATAGGAATTCCTGTAGTGATAGTAGTACAAGTGATCCTTGGACTTGAGATCATCATAGTATCTTGTGTATGATGAGTTATACTTTGACTTATTCCTTAAGACCTTTAGGGTATATCAAAGGGTATGCTTGGATATAATAAGTTGTACATGGAGATAATGTATGATCAATAAAGAATTCAGAAGTGAAACAAATTAGAAAAGTATTAAGATTCTTTGATTAGATCAATGAATAAATATTTGTGCAATAAGTTTCTAGATCATCTGAAATTATTTTCTCATAATGGACGCCTCCTGATACGCAATAATTGATTGATGTATCTGAAAGAAAAATCGTACCTTATTGGATATGGTACGGTCCATAATGATTTTACCGACATTCCAGTATCCTTCTAGGATAATATCCTAGAAATGGCTGCATATCTACGAAAAGGTAACCTCAAAATCCGGCCACAAGACTCTATAAAAGTTATGGACAGGGAGGATTCCTAATCTTAAGTATGTTAAGATAAGGGGTTGTCCAGCTTATGTGAAAAAGGTTTCAAAGGATAAGCTTGGGAAAAGATTTGACAAGTACTGATTTGTGGGACATCCTAAAGTAAGTTTAGGGTATATGTTCTATAATCCTACTTAGCGAAAGGTGTTTGTTGCGAAACACGCTACCTTCTAAGATAAAGGTGTTTATCATTGAAGAAGCTAGTGGGAGGATAATAGAATCTTGAAGAGTTCAAGAACCACAAAACACTATAAGTCAAATAAGAGGAACTTGTAGATAGACTTATTGTACCACAACCGAATCGTAAATCTAGAATAGTACCGAAGATACCTGGGAGGTATGGATTCATCATAAATGATGATGATGAGGTACGCATCATAGAAAATTATCCAGTTACATATGATAAGGTAAGAGTTGTAGACATTCAGAGAAATGGATTGAAGCAAGCTTCTCAAAAATGGAACATTCATTTTGATGAAACAATCAAAAGAGTTTGATTTTATCAAAAATAAGAATGAACCTAGTGTGTACAAAAGGGTCAGTGGGAGCGTCGTGACATTCCTAGTATTATATATTGATATACTACGGATAAGGAATGACAGGCCAATGCTAGAATCAGTAAAGATAAAGTTGTCTAAACATTCCTCCATGAATGATTTGGGAAGAGTATCTTAATTGGAGATAAAATCTATATAGATAGATTCAAGTGGATGCTCGACTTAACCCAAGGAACGTATATTCATTTGATGCTAAATTCGTTTAGCATGATGAACTCCAAGAGATGTCTCATGTTGATGAGACATGGAGTGTATTTCTCATAATAGTCCCCACAGACTCCTGAAAAGAGAGATCACATGAGTGACAATCATGTATAGAATGAAATATACAAGACCTGATGATGATCAGTCATATTGTGGAGAAGTTCATTGTGAGTCAGTGAAAAAAATCTTAAAGTACTTAACCAACACTAAGGATGTGATCATATTCATGGTGGGTCTAAATTAAAACTAGAGGACTTAACAGACTCAAGTTTTTCAAACAGACCAAGACGACAGAAAATCCACTTTAAGGTAAAAGTGTTACCTTGAATGATGGTGAAGTAAATTGAAAAGGTTTCAAACAACAAAGAGTTGTTGGTTTAGTGATAAAGACAAAGTATATAGCTATAAATGACGCTGCAAGTTGATTGTTTGGATGAAAAGTTTATTACAGAACTAGTAATAGTTCCTAAGTCTCATCTTGGATCTAAACATGTGTTGTGGCACTTTTATTTGATTATAAGAATCCTTGAAAGATGGGAAATCACTATAGAGATAGTGGACCCTCAAGAACAACATTACATATCCATTAACTAAAGCTTATCCAATAGCAGGATAATCGTCACTTAGAGAAGAAGGGTATGAGATACCATGGAGATTGGCTTTAGTGTAAGTGGAAGATTAAAAATAGTATGCACACAAGCCAATCATGTTTGATGATAAAGCATATACTTTGTAATAATCTTATTCATTTATTAATAAAAAAGTATTAATTTATTAAAGACTTTTAATTATCTATATGATGTTGTTTTATAATATGTGATAAACCCATAATTTTAAGCAATGCTTTTAGAATAATGATGATTATCATTCTAATGAGATCTAAATTCTTAGAAAGCTTAAAACTAAAATAGTTCCCAATCATTGGATTACTAAATTGGGGATTAGTGAATCCAAATAGATTGGTACATACATTGCTTGCTCATTGGATGAGGATGATTGATCCCATGATCATTTGTGTGGACACACTAAAGCAAGTATGTAGGTGCTTATTAGAGAATAAGTTCACTGAACGTGTCTCGCTAAAGAATACCTAATGTAGTTTTACTTGCATGTCAATAGGAATTCCTGTAGTGATAGTAATACAAGTGATCCTTGGACTTGAGATCATCATTGTATCTTGTGTATGATGAGTTATACTTTAACTTATTCCTTTAAGACCATTAGGGTATATCAAAGGGTATGCTTGGGTATAATAAGTTGTACATGGAGATAATGTATGATCAATATGTCCTATGTGATTCAATAAATGATAACCTAGTAGTCCTTGGCCAAGGCAGAATGAAATTAGAAAGGAGTTTCTAATTTGTATTATTTAGAGTTGTGCATTTAAGAGTCAAAATACATATAATTAAATAAATTAATACTTGACAGTAATTCAATGTCTTATATTTAATTGGGACATTATATGGTGGAAGGATTGAATTGTACGGTAACTATTTACTCAAAGGTTATTTTATGATTAATGTTGAAATCTATATTATCAAGAAATTCGTTAATCGTTAGAGAGGCTTATCCTTATTGTAGAATAAATATTATTTATTTAATAAATTAATATTTTAATTTATTTATTTAAATAAGATTAGAATTGTTCTAATTGATTTATTCACAACCGATTTAATATGGAGAACCTAAAGGGTCACACCATAAAAGGAAGAATAATTATTTAAGAAGTTAGTGGCATAATCGTAATAATAAGGTAAGTATATTTAATTTAATCTACGGTGATGGAATAAATTAAATAACGTAATATTTATTATTTAATATTTTGGAAATATTAAATATAATTTAATAAGAGGAGTCTTATTATTATTATTATTATTATTATTATTATTATTATTATTATTATTATTATTATTACTATTATTTAATTCCTAAAGGAGTTTGGGAATTAATTAATAAAAGTACTCTCAAATATCCTAATAAGATTAGGAGGCTAATTAATTAAAAGAGTTTAATTAATTATTCCTAATAAGATTGGGAGCCTAATTAATTAAAGGAATTTAATTAATTAAAATAAAACTCAATTCTTTAATTGTTAAGGAGGGTTGCCTACATCTATAAATAAGAGGAGTCTTATTATAGGTGTAGAGTTATTGTTGACTTTTTCAAAACATACGTGATTCCAATTGTTGGAGAGTATACCTTTTTCTATAGAGATAGAAAACTAGGGTTTAGCCAACCACCCTTATTCTTGAATATTTCTTTTTCCTTGGTGGAACACCTCTAGAGGCCAAACACTTGGGTGGCTAACATTGATAAAGGGAAGGAACCAAACCCGATGGATTCAAGTTGAACGCGAAAAAGATTGGAAGTGAACTTGTACCTGAGGAAGCTCGAGTCTTTAAGGGTATGATTCCTGTTCTTCATATTTTTTGTTTAATTAATAATTATGCATAAAGGATGATCCGGGTATATGGTTTGTATAATTTTAAAACTCGAATTTTCCAAGCTTCCGCTTAATTTTGTGCAATTTGATTGCGTTCATGAATATTACAAACCTAACACCTATTTGATTACTTTAACTTGTAATATATGACAAATATGCTAGGTAATGTGTTAAGAAGCATGCTAGGTGATAGAGACAAAGGTTGATCATAATTTCCAAATGTTAAGTCCAAAGAATATTTTCAATCAAGACGTTGTTGTATTTGTGAAGACTTACAAACTGAATTGTGCTATGAGAATATAGGATAAGTAATGTGTATGATGTGATAACTAAGTTAGACGTTTATGTGTACGTTGAACTTACCTATAGGTGTTAGCTAATGAACATCTTGAACATATAATACGCTATAAATAGGATTCGAAAGTGTGGAATTCTTAACGTGGATAAACTATGCGTAAGGCAAGTTCTCTAACCTTACTCAAATCTATATTGAGCAAGTATCTGAACCCTACCTTACATTGTGCAAGTATTCTAACTCTTTAGTTACTTTATTCAACTAATATCGTAAGCTTATCTCATTGAATGCAAGTTATCCTATTTATTCGTTCAATTGAGCTAGTATGTCTAAAACTATTGTGAAAATTATTATTCATGTGAACTTAGTACTGTTCTTGAATATTATGAAAGTGTCTATGCCATTTGCTTCGGCTAGACTATATGCATGTTTATAAAACTGTCTAAACCAATTGATTGGTGCGGAAATCTTGAAAACTGAGTTGAGCAACCCTTAAGGTAAGGGGAATGTATGTTGTTGGAAACCCCGACACAGGTGTATATTATTATTGTGGTGTTATGCATAACTTAAAGTATTGTAGACTGATCATCTATAGTACTTGATTCTTTTGGGTTATCAGTTTAATATTGGTAATTCTAGTAGATGTTCAATAGTCCTTAGTGACTGCTCAATATAAATTATTATCCAGTCAGATACCTTGATAGCCTTTGAATTCATATATATATATCTGTTGATTTATATTGAATTATTGTTCTTATTCCAAGAATGGTTGATATTCATTATTCATGATATTATTCTGAAACTCTGAACTATCTTAGAGATGATACTTCGATATTTCAAACTTTTGTTTTAAAACTCCTTACCCTTGTTGTATATTACTTGTTGGGTAATTTGTGCTCATTCTTGCTTATTTAAAACCTTTCAGTTATGGCGGAACAGGGAGGTATATCTTGGAAAGACAAGGGCTAGGGCAAGGCTACCAACTAGCTTGTCCCTTTTATGCTTAAATTTATTATGTTGCAATAAGACTATTTTCATACTATGTTTAAGCTTAAGTAGGATTATGTAATAAGTCTTTATTCGATATTATTATGTAATCTATTAAGCACTGTAGGTTGCGAGACTTGGGGGAATAATTATAATAAAACATTGTATATTATTCTAAATTAAATCTTTCATTGTAAATGTATGATTTTAGTTATTATAGTATTACAATGAGAACGTGATGAACCGAATTCGAGTGACCAAGTGAAAGTTAGAATTTGGGGGCGTCACACACATTCTGTCTGGCTAGAATCATTAGCACATACTTAAAAATAATGGTTCATGTATAAACAAAACATACTCTTATTGAACAGTTCAATCACAGAACAATTCATCTCATAGAAACATTGAAGTGTTCAAATTATGTCACAAGGCCTCATACATTTTACCACCTTGTACATATATCGCACACATGCACATAGACAAAACTTCTCATGTTCAACATCTGAGAAAGTTTAAGAAACTAGCATTCATTCAAATATGAACGAAGTTAGGAAACTTGCCTTACACACAGCTACAACTTATAGTTTACGTTGACTATTCATTTCAATTCCTATATAACACATAAGGAAAATAACAGATACACCAAATAGTCATATGCTTGACTTACGCATTTGTTTACTTAACTTTACTTCTTAGGATTCGCGTTCTTGCAATCTAAGTTTATGCAACCTACTTTCTTTAACGTTTTACGGCTTCATGACATACAGAGATGTCTTACTCATATGATCATCATCTTTGATGATTTACATTTGTATCTTCTTCTTATAACTCTTATAGGACTCAACACATATCGCGTCTCTACTAGTAGTCCATATGGTACTCTGAGTGGTTTCCCATAAACATCCAACAAACAAGTTCCCGTCTCATCTACACTATCTTTCACAGTGAGTTAGATTAGTTGCCAGTTTCGTGTATACCTTCGCTCTCTAAAGGAATTATTTAGGTCAGCTCCCATATGTAAACCATCAAAGATTATGATTGTAGCACAACCTAAACTTATCTTAACTTATCCGAACCATTAAACTATAATGTTCATTAAGTCAATTTCTTATTCTTTATGGCTTTCTGGAAACTAAATGCCATACCTCAGGATTCATTCTTATCGTCTAAGTCATACAGTCTTTTGTAAACTTAGAACGATCATTCAATATTAATTCTACGCATTCATAGCGTTAAGCATTTTACGTTATCTTATTCATATCATACAACGTCCGGTTCATTTAACTCGAAACGTCCTCCAAGTCATCAGTACTAACTCGGCTTCGTTACGTTATACGTTATTGTCTTTAATTCAATTACTTCATCGTTCATAGGTTTAATCATCATTCTTCATTACTATACGGTCAAACCATATGCAGTGTGTAGGTTCTACCCGTTTAATGTTCGCGTACACTCAACCCTCACGTCAGCTAAATTGTTTAACGCTTATATTCGTTATCCATCATATGAACCCCACACTCATTATTTTTTCCTAATGTCGAAGTCATACGGTTCGTTGTATGCTAAGACTGGTCGTTCATCGCAACTACGTTGCGTTTACATTCATTACATTCTTTGTCTTTTAATTCCATTCAATCTTTACGTTCAACATTTACTAAAGGTTTAAATCACTTGTGTAAGTGTTACATTACGTGAGCTACATGTTCATTATCTTTCCTTATACTTCCCTCAAGGAATTGAGCAATTAAAAGCTTATTTTTGGGCCTTACCCTGCACCGGCGATGCGACGCCGGTTCCTTCTTTCTTCCTCATGCTGCAACGCAACTATGCAGTACTTGGTTGCCCGGGTTGGCACTGCGATGCCGCCTCCCAAGGCTTAACTAGCGTTGTAGTACCAGGCTTCAAACCTTGAATTTTTTTTCTAAGTCTTTTAAATGCTTGAGACGCTTACTTCACAATCTCATAACTTACTCGTTATAACTCAGAACGAGGTCGTTTTAAAGCCATTCTTTTCCTTGTCTTACGTACTTTACTTTCCCTTGGACAGAAATTCATTCTATATCCGTTAACTTACCATTCAATTGGCTTAAATTCTATCATTCGTTGATTTTACGTTATTAACGTTCATCGTTCATTCGTCCGTAATTCGGTCATCCAAACTCGGAACTCGTTCATTCTTGAGTCCACGACTGACATTTTCTATATTCTCTTATATTCTTATGAAACCCTATACATTAGGGTTCATTTACATACTTTTTATTTCTCGTTTGTCTTTTACAAAAGTTTTGCTATAACTTCGTTATAGCTAAGTTTAATCTGTTCTTCATGAATGTTTCTATCATTCCTAACCAAGGAATACGCAACTAACTTATACGCAATAGTTTTAAACTTGTCCATCAACAACAAGTTATACGACGATGGTTTTAAATTGGTCCATCAACAACGTTCTTCGTGTTCTTCGCATTATTTGTTCGTTCTTCATTTTTAATCCATACTTTGATTATGATTTCACTTTTTCATAGAATTTGATGTTATAAGACACCATTCCTTACTAATTTCACCGAATCATTCATATTATTCATTCGGATCGCTCAAATTCATTACGAAACTTATACTTTCTTAAGAAATTTATAAACTAAATTTGTAATTTTTATTTCTTCATTTTCTCATGATTTCAACCATATGAAATCATTCTTAACATCTTGTAGTTCTATTCTCATTAAGCTATGTTTTTAATATAGAAAACTTTAAGAAAATTTATTCAGAAGTTAGGTTTTCAATACCTTTCTTCTTTAATCTTCTCCCGTTGGACAAAGTTTGCACACATGCTAGCTTTTCCTCTTCCTTTCTCATCTCATCCGAACTCTCTCCCTCTCTCTCAAGTGTTGGTGAGTTTCAAAATCACCAACAAATGAGCTTAAGCTTTCTTTTATAAAAAAACAAAGGCTAGGGGCATTATAGTCATTTAGCCAAATTGCCTTACTATTCACACCTCCTTACTATTCACGCAGCTTCCCTTTGAAGCTTCATGCTTCCCTCTTTTGGGATTCGTCTAATAGTTCAAAAAAATGCGATTCTCAGAATCCAAATATTTTTGGATATTCCGTCTTTCCTCTATAGTTTAACTTTTACGCATTCATCGAAACTCTGAAAAACTAAAAAATACTTTTTAATGTTAAGTGTTTTCCTTCTCGTTTTCCCCTAACATAGTTAAACGAATGAAAAGTACATAACAGTACTTTTCGTCGTTTTTATTTCGTCTGATTTTTGTGCGTTTTTTGAGAAAAACTTTTATCGACGTACTTAACTTTTCATGATATATTATCGTTAAATCTTTTAACAGAATGTTAATTCGACATACCGAACTCTCGAAAAGGCTTAGGTTATTCAAACCCTAGCCCTTAGGTTTCGTCGGGTGAATAGTGCCTATTTCGTCTTTTTCCCCAGAAATTTTTTTGTTCCCAAAATTTTTTTATTTTCGTCTTGAAAATTTTTATTCGTTCAGTCTAGCTCGTAGCCAGAATCCTCCCGTATTATAATAATCCTAGGTTATAGAACAATTAATAAACACATAGCACATGATATTATTAATAAAAATTCATTTTATTAATAACTAATTCTTTAAACTTAAATTCTGGACAATCCGATTCTACGGGTTATCACATTTCCCCCCTTATAAAAATTTCGTCCTCCGAATTTCTTAAAACCACACCCATACCCGGGTCATCACATTCACCCCTTTTTCACAGAATTTCATTTTTAAAATTTTAACATACCTTTCTTCTCAACTTCTCTTCAAAGAAGTTCTTATCTTTCAAACATTTCCTAACCTTCATAACTTATCAAGAATTATGAAGTAGAATGAATAACGAGGAATATAAGAATTCCTTTAAAACATTTCATACTTTTGCTGAGGGGTCAAATCGACCATGAACTCATACTAGGTTTAACATCATTTCACTGTAAACCCTTCTATCACGGTCAGTTTATAATCACCAAGAAAGTAAACTACATCTTCCATACGTAGGTGATCAACCAATCGTATAACCCCATTTTGAGGTGTGTTCACCTCAGACCTAATCATTAGATTCTGCACCAAAACAATTTGGCTTAGAATAACTTCTTTAAAGAAAGTTCAATTTTCTTTTAAATATGACATACGATTTGTCTCAGCCAAATCAAATAGCTTAGACTATACCAATAAATTGGACATCAACTTGAAACATTCGTCTAGTCAAATCAATTGACATCGACTACTTCTTTAAATTCTTTCACAATACATCAAAACGTTTTATGACGTCATGATACCGTACTTTTCACAATACGTTGAGGACTTCGTCAGTTTATGACTTCGTCATTATATATCATACCATAGCGGGTTGTTGATCCTAAGATCACATCCAACACTAGGTTCAATTGCATCTTTCCATCCTTTTACCATCTTTGCATCAAATGCATTGATGATATAAAAAAATTCATTTTAATATTTCAAATCAATTTTTATCTAGCCGAAGCAATTAGCATAGACAAATAAAGAATAGTTCTTTTTAAAATTCATTGGTTCCAAAAGTTGAACCAATTCTTTCCTTTTCAAAACGTATATATAAGCACGATCTCAATAAACTTCAAAATCTAGAATAGCTAGATGACTTGGAATATCCTTCTTCTCCATCTTCCTTCATTATCTTACTTGCGATAATTCTTAATCTTCTCTAGCACCTTCAATACTAAGTCTACTGAAAATAACTTGTTTTCAGTCTAAACATTCCTATACTTTAGTATAATCCGTCAACTTACCACATTTTATGTGTTTAGGAACTTTCCACAACCATATGTGTTCAAGAACTTATCTTCCCAATATGTAATCCAAGAACAAATCAAGGATTATCCATATGTTCATGGCTCAGAAACATAGCATATAACTATGAGTCACAAACTTTTCATAAGTATGAGTTCTAAGAACTCGCACCTATCTTAACATTCTCTACCTATAACACATATACATGAGAAAAGATTCACCTTCTCGTCATATACATATTGATAGCACGAAATTACTATTCCAATGATTATCACTGTAATAACTAAGTAGTCACAAACCCTTTCTCATTCAAAGGTTCGTACTACTCAGCTATCACATGAGTCCTCAATCGAAATCTTATAACTTCTAACTTTGTCTTTACTTAATACGAATTTTATTTAATTCGTATGCTATCTTTTACAACTCAATCTGAGTTATTCTTCTCGTACTAATTCATAGTACCATTCATTTATAGCATTAGCTATAAATCATCCATCGTTTAATAGAATATCTGTTATTACGATTCAATATGATCACATGGTGATCTTCTTCCTTAATCGTTTAGCTCAACGATCTTCTTATCATTCTCTCTACAATTATAGTCTTAGGTACTCATACCTAAGGTTTATAACCTATCAGCTCTGATACCAACTTGTAACGCCCCAAAATCAGGTCTATCTTCACACCCGGATTCCGTGCATCATGAGTACATCTCTTTCCTAACATACATCATTATATAATGAAATATAACAACATATATTCTCAAATCCTAGGTACTAATACCTTATAACCTCATTCACTATAAATAATGATAATTACATTATTTTTTACATCTTACAAGAGTGATTTTTATCCGCCACCAAGGTTACATAACAGTTCATTAAACTAGTCTATAGTTTAATTAAATTATTCTACATTACAAGTCTTTGCTTGATCTTCATTGTGACGCCCCCAAATCCGGGTCTGTGACAACTCGTGAATTTGAAAATTTTTAAAATTTTAATTAATTGATTTAGGGTTCAAAATTAGAACCTAGACATAAAATAAGTGTATGCGTTTGATATTTTTAAGAAGAAATTTTGAGGATTTCAAAATTCTGTGAAGGATTTAAGTGAATTATTCAGGATTAAGGGAATAAGCGTTTATTTTTTGTGTATAAGTTAAGGTTACTCGACCTTGGGGAATAGTGTGTAAATGTATTGTATAAACAATTTATGTTTATATCTTCCGCAAATAGTAATAGTTGTATAGAATGATCGAACCGAATCTGCGATGATTCGGGACCTCGGATTCGGGGTCGTCACAGTTGGTATCAGAGATGTTGGTTATGAACCTTAGGTAGGAATACGTGAGACTAATAACCGCAGTGATTAAGATAAGATCTAACTCACATAGAGTTAGTTGGTCGGTAAGATTCAAAGACGAATCTCGGCGAGTTATAAGATACATAGTTCCCTAACTCTGATAATAAAGTTGAACAGTAAGTGGTGAATAGATAGAGTCTAAATGATTAAAAGTACAGTGATAAGAGATCGTAAAACAAAACGATCAAGATATATAAATGTATCGTAATATATACGATTAGATCACCCCGTGATCTGATAAGGTTATAGTATGGAATAAGAATCAATCTAATGATTGAAAAGTTTACAACTAGATTGCTGTGTGAATTGGTACAGATTCAGGAAAGGATTATGAATACGAGTTGAATGAAATTCGTATTGAGAAGGGAGTTAGTGTTAGGTGGGGATTCAATTGAGGATTCATGTCAGCAGCTGAGTTGTATGATTCCTTGTGTGGGCGGGGAATTGTACTTGGTGTAACAACTACTTAGTTCTGGCAATGATAATCATTGAAATATTTGTGTCGCACTATTTGATATATGCAAGTTAAGAGGGTGATTCCTTTCTCATGTGTATATCAGATAGATAGGTTATAGGTAGATAATATAAGGTTAAGTACAAGTTCTTAAAACTCATACTTATGTGACATTCTTGATTCATAGTTATATGAAATGCTTATGAACCCCTCAGCGAATGGACGCCAAAGGTCTATCTAGGAAAGTTCTTAAACTCATATGATTATGGTAATTTATGGACTCATAAGTGTGGTTATACGAACTGGGTATAGTTGTGTGTAAATGGAGTATTAAGGATAATAAGAATAGATAGACTATTTAAGCAAATGATTATTATTGAAGAATTATGTTTTCCAAAACTCCTAGCTATGCTAGACTTCGGAATGTTGACATCAAGCTAAATACGCACTATGTGCTTTTAAAATAAAATTAAAAATATTTAGACTCGTAATCATTTTTGAAACGGTTTAAAGTATAGTCTATACTACTTATTTCAGCTAGACGCAAATGATTTGAAATATCAAAATATCTTTTATTTATCACTCATGTACCATGTAACTCAAAAGTGCGAGATGATAAAAGTGATGGAGTTGTAAATACGTAAATACTTAGTGTGAATTTGATCTAAAATCGTTATTCCACTATTGTATGATGTGTTATGACAAAAATCATACAATGACTCACATCCTCAAACGGATTGTTAATACAATGATCATCGTATCGTCATTCTCAAAAATATTTTCAAAATTTTAATTTGTCAATCGGGGTTTGGCTACACTTAAATAATTCGATTAAATTGAATTATTGATATGAGTCTATGCTATTCGATTCAGCTAGACTAAAGTTTATGAAACCTCTAAGTTTTCATTGAAAGAAATTTCTCGAACCAAATTGTTTTGGTACGGAATCCAATAAGACTGAGGTAGAATTTTGTGCCTATGGCAGTGAAGAGAAACAGATAAAATTAGTACTTGGCCAGTACAGGGCATATCGGGCTAATCACCCTTTGTGTTCTTAAGTTATTCCGGTTTGTGGATGAATTTTTGTATAACCTTTGCGAAATTGACAGAAAAATAGTCTATATGACTCCTCAGCAAAATTTGAAAATTTTTACTCTTGTGAGTGATGTATTGGGTAGCATGTGATGCTGTGTATGTATGGTGCATGGTGAATGGTGAATGGTGTAATGTAAATTTCGGGGTTAAAATTTTTAGAAGAAGGGGTGAATATGACAACCCGAGAATTTGAAAATATTTAAAATTTTAATTAATTGATTTAGGGTTCAAAATTAGAACCTAGACAAAAAATAAGTGTATGCGTTTGATATTTTTAAGAAAGAATTTTGAGGATTTCAAAATTCTGTGAAAGATTTAAGTGAATTGTTCAGGATTAAGGGAATAAGCGTTTATGTTTTGTGTATAAGTTAAGGTTACTCGACCTTGGGGAATAGTTTCTAAATGTATTGTATAAACAATTTATGTTTATATCTTCCGCAAATAGTAATAGTTGTATAGAATGATCGAACCGGATCCGCGGTGATTCGGGACCTCAGATTCGGGGCCGTCACAGGGTCCCTTCGAACCTCGGATCCGGTCCGTCACGATACTACTATCGGTAAACTATTTATATCTTTTATTCATAACTTAATGAATATAATTTTGCTTCTTACAATTTAGAATATAAATCCTTTCCATTTCCAGGATCTGTATAATGACCCCAAACTTTTATAAGTTTCAAATCTTGGTCATTTACCATTCCTGTCTTACATCATATTCGATGTTATAAAAATATGTGGAATAATTTAAACTTTTTCAATCTCCTTTTAAAAAAAATCTTTTATTAAATTTTAAACTTGAATCAGATTATGTTATGATTCATTCTATTCGAATTACTATATAAATCTTTACATCTCGATTCGAATTCCTCTATGTATAACATAGTACAACTTAACATGTATTACACATCATAAACTACAATCTTGCACATCTCCTAAAACCTAAACATGGTTCAAGAGTATATATTTAAATAAATGAATCAATCTCCTTTGATACTATTTAACTCTATCAATCAAGTAGCACGTAATCTTTACCGTGAGTCCTTAACCTGCAAAAGTGGCTATTTGCAAGGGTGAGCTCAACAGCCCAGCAATTCTAACAGTTTTCATGCAACACATAGCATATAATAACATACTCAGTTCATGCATTCATAATCAATTCATATTTACTACGCATGTTACTTCTTATATAATAGGCATATAAGTTTACTTCACAAGCATATCATCAAAAATCATCATTCAAATTTCATACATATCTCATATGCATTTCATATATATACATCAACATTCTCATAGCATAATATAGCTCAACTAACAGTTATCGAATTCATATATCAAATATGAACTGAAAGACTTGCCTGATTCGTAGTTTATCAATTACGACTTAACTGCTTAAAGCTTATCTGCACTGCGTGTATTCCTACACAGTTATATAATCATGGATTCATACCCATCGATCATAGATTTTATACGCTCTTAATATAAGAACAATTATTGTTCCCTAACTTGGTTTCATTTTTACTTGAACTTAGGATAACCATGAGACTAGCTCATTCTACTATCATATTTATCTAAACAATCTTGTTTTCATAACTTGTAGTCCTTAAGGACAATATATAACCATAACTTAAGACCATGCAATTAACAAACTGCTCTTGGTCACTCTGCGAGCAGGCGGCAGCAATGCATTTAAGCTTGGAGTAGTGCCTTGATCACGCTTACTCCCTGCCAATACCAGACTTGAGCTTTTCATTGCTCAGTTTAGTCCTAACCTACTATGCATTCTGATACATATTGTAAACATACATCAAGTAGGTTCTGATATTTCTTTAAGTTCTCATTTCAAATCATTTAGTTTTGAATTACATAGCTCTATGTTGAATTATTTCAATCAACAAGGCTTAATAACTTCTTTTAACAAAGGTTCAATGTTTATAAGCTTTTAAACCTTATATTGCTACTAACAAGCCTTTAATACGCATGTTCACATGTATCTATCTCATTTACATAGACATATCATTGTTCATTTACTTGAAAATTTATTTTAAACAATGCTTGAAAGGTCTAATTCATGTCTAGCTAGATGGTGAACACACTTGACACGTTCTAGAGGTGTAAAGCGTCCTAGTATACATGCTTTGAAAAGTCATAATACCATTTACAAAATGTTTGAAGCTATTAGTTCTCAAAACTTATTTCAAAACATTTTAAACCAAGATATATCAATCTATTATATGCAAGGTAACTTTAAAACTACATTTCATGCACGTTGGTATGCGTACATAGGGTCCAAGGTAAAAACTCAAAGGACACCAAATTCATCAACTTTCGTTTCTCAAAAACTTTAAGTTTTCCCATGTTAAAGCATTAAATTATGAGTAAAATAATCTTAGTTATATGACATGTCTATTATCATGCATAGTTATTTTTTACCACTTAGAATAACATATTTTATCGTCGGGAGCACTACACTTGCGTATGTGCATGTCCGGCGCCCTCTGATTTCCATCGAATACGTAACAGTCACAAAGATGACTATTTTGACCCCTTCTAACGACCTCAAATTGAAAAACTTAAAGAACAAAAGTTCTAGGTCTATTCGTCCTCGTTCTGGATCATCTTGAATCGCCTCAATCGGAGTCCGTATAAAAACGATATATCTGTTTTACCAAAACATGTCAAAACAATCACACTTTGGGAGCTGCCGCGCCCATTTTCTTCCCCATGCCAAGGTCCCATGCCATTAAGCGGCCTTGACTCTGTATTCATGCTTGGATTCGGCCATTTTACAGTTTTTGCCAAAACTTCCTCATTTTAAGTCTGAATTAGTTGGTTTTCGATTCGTTGAACACGTTAAACTCTTAGCTACTCATCTACAAAATAATTATAACACTTCAAAAACTTTAAATAACCCAAATATTAATCCAAAACTCATGTTCATTCTAAATTTTCATGTTTTGACAAATTTAGCGAATTCGTTCACTACAAATTTGTTTCTAAGCGAATTTGGTCCGTTTAACTGTATTAACGACATCTAGCAACAATTCAAGGATTACAAAAACCCTTAGCCATCAAATTTGTGACTCAAAAGTAACTATTTATTGTTATTACTAAGAAATTACAAAACTTAGAACTCAAAAGCATTCATGTTAGTAACATTACCTCTTAATTACTGGAAGTTGATATCCATAGTTTCCATTGCTCTCAATTCTCCTAACTCTCTATAGCTCACTTCTCAGACAACTTAAAAATATGAGAAAGGAGAAGAAGGTGACTCTATTTATAGAGGAACTAATATCCAAACAATAACTTTGCCCAACAATTCAAACCAAGAGGAAGAAGAAGAGTCCAGTGGATTGAGAAGAGTTGGTTACCAACTCCACCTTCCTCCATCATTAGCAGCTATCTAGCCTTTAACGAATTTAAGCAATAGAAGATTAGGATAGGCCAATGGCCTATTCACGTATCTGAGAGAAATGAGACTCTCTAATTGGGACAAAGCTTATAACTCAGCATTTTAGCAATTTGGACCATCTAGTAAATTTTTATAGCTTAATATTGCTACATTATATAAAGTTATGGGTACCTATACAAAAACATATATGTACACCCACATATAAGAAATATACTTATATTTTAAATATAACCAATATAATCTTATATCCAATGTATATTGGGTTGGGTACTCTCAACCCATTATTCCCTATTACACTTTAATATCACAATGATTATTATCAATCATCAATTATCTTTCCATTAATTCTCTTTTTATAAATCCAATTAAACCTTTAGTCTGATTTAACTTTAATACTCATGCCCCTTTATTTAAGATACCCATTTTCCTTAAAATAATTAATATGTACAATACCAATTATTATACTATAATTCTTCAATTCCTTTTATTCTATAAATTTTCCCAACACATTTCAGTTCGCCATAATTTAATTATTAACTTAATGCACAAATCTCCAACCAATATCTATTTATAATTATATTAGTTTTCTTCTATTATCCTTCACTATTTTCCATTATCATCATTCAAATATTAAATCCTTTCATATATTATCATATTACGTAATATATGAAAATACCAAAATTAATTAACATAATCATTTCATTTTCTTCATATAAAAGCACATATATTAATTCACTATCTTATGTAAGTGAATTAATTCTTTCTATTCTATTTAATATCATGCCACTACCACACAAAGGCTTTAATACTCAAATTATATTATTCCATAATATAATTTTTAACTTAATTAAGTTAACAAATTTTTATTCTTGTTTAGTTAATTTCCATAACTAACTCTCATTCAATTCATGCTTTGCTATCTCAATCCATTCATGGACACTATAAATGTAATAACCCAAGATTTTCTATATAAATAAATAAGAAATTTTGTATATAATTTTAATTTTATTTTATTTTAAAGATGGAATATGAGCCGTAATAATGTGTATGTATGTTAGTGATAAATAAAATTTATTTATTTCTGAAAAATTACAAATAAATTTGTAAAGATTTATTAATCATTATAAACTATATTTTTATAGTAATTAATTTTATAGTAGAAATGATTTTAGAATTTATTTTACATGAAAATAAATATATATATTATTTAAATAATATATATATATATATATATATATATATATGAAATGATTATTAGTATTATTAAATAACTTTTTAATATGTGAATTTATTTATATTAGTTAAGTTAATTATTTTAACTTAATTAATAAATGATATTTATGCAAGATAAATCGGATATGGAATCGAACCCTAATTTTGGATTTTATTAAGGAATGAGAATAATAATATAATATTATTATTTTTCAAGTGCTCTAAGTATGTATGTTAGGAGTGTATGGTTAATTTGTGAAACCCTAATTTAAAACTCAAATTAAAGTTCAAGATTGTTTGTAATTGTGTTAATATGATTAATTAACAAGTGTTAGAATTACGATTATTTATTAGTGAAAACCCTAATTAATTTTGGAAATCCTAATTATTGGGAAACCCTAATTGTAAATTAGAAACCCTAATTTACTAAATTGGTAACCCTAATTGTTAATTATCAAGCTGAATGCTAATTAGTTGGCATTAAAACCCTAATGTTCATGTATAATGTAATTAAAAAATTAAGCATAATTAGGAAACCCTAATTTTCAAAAATTGGAAAGTTCAATTTTATTTTATTTAAACCCTAAAATGAAAACCTAGAAATCCATTTTTTTTTTGAAAAACCTTAGGGTCAAACCCTAAGGGTTTGCCAAGATTGCATTTGTGTCATAAAATTTGTAAGCCAAATGACCAAATTACCCTTTTCTTAAATTTTATAGTTAAATATAGTTATGGCCAAAAATTGTGCCACATCTCTTGAGCCATACTTCTTACACTATATACCTTTGAATTGTTGTCTCAAGCAATTATCTGTTTTTATTCGAAAATCATTTATATACATTGACATTGTTGCAAGCATTGGACTTATCATTCTTAAATGCATTATAAAAATTTGTCTAAGCCTTTGATTCGACTAGACTATTATTATGTGTTAAAAGCTATCCAAATCAATTGACTTGGTGCGGACTATCGTAAATCTACTGAGATGAACAACCCTCATTGTAGGGAAATTATATATTGTTTGAAAAGCGACGTGCAAGCACACAAAGTATGATTAAATGTTATGAATAACGTAGGGTACTTTAAGTGATCACCGTTGTACTCATTTATATTGGATTACGATTAATAATCATTAATTCTAGTAAGAGTTCATAGTCCTTAGTAGACTTTCGAAGACTTTCATTCATGTTGAACCTCGAAATGAATAAATTCTAAATTTTTTTTGATATCCTTGATCTATAACGACACCTATTGAATACCCTTGATATTGCTTGATATCCTTGAACTACCAATTTTGATTATACCTTGAAAGATTTAAATGCTATAACTGCTTGTTCTTCTGGCTATATTAGTTGCTGGGCAAACTTGTTGCTCATTCTTGCTTCCTAAAACATTACAGAGTTAAAAGGCGGAGCAAAGGCGGTGCCGGAGACGGATAAGGGAAAGGGCAAGGCGACAGAATAACTTAGTCCTTAAGACTAGAAGTATTATTATTGTTATGCTAGTTAAGATGTATTCAAGAATGACTAAGTTATGTTTAAGTTAATCACTGAATTGTCGTAATAATGGTTACGGTACCTTGGGATGCGAATATTTATATTATATCAATGTAAATTATTCTATTATTTCCGTTGTTGATGATTTAGTAAGATATTCATAGTTGCACGTGATGCACCGAATTCGAGATATGGGTGTCCGAATTTTGGGGGCGTTACAGGTTGGTATTAGAGCTATAGTTATAAACCTTAGGAGCGAGAGCCCTTAGATTATAACTTAGGAGAACTTAGAAGATAGAAAGGGATGAAACTCATATAGAGTTTTCGTAGAGAGAGACTTAGCATGTTATAGAATATAACTTCATTCTATACAATGAACTTATGTTATTTAACATTCTAATGGAGTTGTTGTTTGTTTTGTCTTGTGTTGGTGATCGTAGGATGACTGACATGCGAGGACCTAGCCGAGTAGTAGAAGAGGAGCCGCGTGACATACATGTGGTATATGAGGCACCATTGATAGTGGAGCCTATATCAACTGTAGTCCCTATCGATTATGATGAGGATGAGGAAGAGGTGATGGAGCCAATACCCGAGGAGTCTGATCCAGAGGAGGAGCCTATGGAGGAGCATATGGTGGACGAGCCCATGGAGGACTCCGACGAGGCTACTTTCGAAGATAGGATGTTGGGGGAGTATGAGGCGATTTTTAGAGTTAGGGTGCAGAGTTGAGGAGTTAGAGGCCGAGGCTGGGGGACAGAGTCCAGGGTTCCAAAAGCCGAGGGACGAAGACCATCGAGAGAAAGTTAGTGATCACGGAGATGGAGGTAGAGATTACTCACCGTAAGGAGGCAGGGATCCAGATGGGGGCTTTATTTCACAGGGCGGTGGCTAGGAATGTAGAACTGGCAGGGAAATTGGAAGAAATGGAGCAGAGGGAGTTGAGCGAGAGGACAGAGAAGGAAGCTATCCGTACTTAGTTAGAGATGGAGGTATTGGATAGGATCCATTTCGAAGAGAAGTTGGAAGGGGCCAATGATAGGGCTAACAATCTAGAATATGAAGTGAGGTACAAAAGGAGGAAGATGAACAGGATGGGCTATGTAGTGCGCACGGCCATGGAGAGACTGATTGATGGGGTAAATCACCACCCGACAGCAGGGACAGACTCGGCACCACCATAAGCCGAGATTTGGTGGTGCACATTACTCAGAGGGAGTACCAGAGCGCTGTGGAGCGCGGGATGATGGATTAAGTCTAGGCGTTAAAAGTATTAGTTGTAGTTCGTTATGTGGTGTATTATCCGTTGTTGTAATTTCAGTCTTTTATGTAGAATGTGAGATAGTTGTAAGCCCAAACTTTTGAGTTATGTTAGAGCGGTAGTTTGTTAATGGTTGTCCCCATCTTTTGTGATATTAGGGGATAAGTTGTTTCATTTATAGAAGCATGCTAGAGATAAACATGTAATGTAACAATTTGGCATATGAATATAAATGATCTTATTCTGAAATGTATTCTGAAATCTTATTTCCTTTATGGAGAATTGTTTAAGTAATATAATTAGATAATAAAAATGGAAGTTTTGTGATGCAGAAAAATGCCGCCCAGACGTAGACTAACTGCACCGGAAGAGTCGGTTAATGATGAGAGAGGACAAGTATATCCTATTCAGAGACTTGTAGATTTGTTAGGGGAGGCTCTTAGGGGAAGAAATGAACAAGTACCACCCATTCCCCAAGTAGCTCCGGTCGCAAACTTCAAGGACTTTAAGAGTGTAGGACCTCCGAAATTCATGGGTACTACCGACCCTATCATAGCGCAAACGTGGATCAAGGAAATGGAGAAAGCCTTCGCCATTGCTCGTGTGGGTGAAGACCAGAAAACCGTGTTCGCTACATATATGATTAGGGGTGAAGCAAACTCTTTGGTGGGAAGCAAATCAACGAGGCGGAGAAGGGACTATAACACGGAAAGGTTTAAGACTTTGTTCTTCGAGAATTACTTCTCGAAGAGTATGAAGAATAGGATGGAGGTAAAGTTTCTAGAACTGAAACAAGGGGAGATGACAGTGGCACAGTATGCGGCCATGTTCAATGAACTCGCACGATTCGCAACACATCAAGTAGACACTGAAGAAAGGAAATCTCGACGCTTTGAACTTGGGCTAAAACCTTGGTTGTTCAACAAGGTGTCGGTCCTTCAAATTGATTCGTTCGCCACATTATTGGAGAAGGCGATAATTACTAAGGGAGGTAGCGAGGCATTGAGCCAATATAACAAGGAGAAGAAGAACAAGAATGCTGGGGGAGAAACTCGTGGAGGGAGTAGTAGTGGTGGAAGTTATCTGGGAAAGAGGAAATGGGATAACCGCAACAACAAGGAACAACAACAACACCAACCAATCAAACATCAACCAAATCGAGAAAGTTATCAAGGAGGGTTTAAGAAAAGAAGTGAAGCTTGCTCGAAATGTGGGAAAAACCATAAAGGGAATCTTTGGAAGGGCGCATGTCGTCTACTACAATCAGTAGCCAAGAAGGGCACATTTCACCCAACCGCCCAAAGCCAAAAAGATCAAGGATGTTTTGGCGTGTGGCTCAACCGAGCATCAAATCGGGGATTGCCCAAAGAAGGGAAGCAACGAAGAAGCGGCCAATCGGGAAGCGACAAGTGATGATCGGCGGACCAACGCAATCCAACCGACCGACTGCCCGAACCTTTAACATGAATGTCCAAGACGCAGTGACTGCAAGGGATGTGGTGTCAGGTATTCTCCCAATCAATAATATAAATGCCTATGTATTATTTGATTCGGGTGCTACCTATTCCTTTGTGTCCGAAGAATTTGCTAATCGACTAAACATACCTCCTAAACATTTAGAAAACTCATTGAACGTAGAGATTGCAAATAAAGAAGTAATTCCCATAGAGTTTGTTTACCGAAACTGTTGTGCAAACATTAGAGGTCACGAACTAAACGTAGACTTAATTCCGATTAAACTAGGAGAGTTTGATGTAATATTAGGAATGGATTGGTTATCCAGCCACGCTGCGATAATCGATTATCAGAAGAAGAGTGTGAACCTTCAGACCTCAAATCGGTCCAAGGTAGTGTTTTACGGTAGCTCATCGCTCAAGCAATCGTGTTGCCTTATGATGATGCAGGCTAAGAAATTGTTATAGAAAGGATGTGTAGGTTATTTAGCCTATATAGTGGACACTCAGCAAAAGGGAATAGAAATGAAGGATATATCAGTGGTAAGAGATTTCCAAGACGTGTTTCCAGACGAACTGCCTGGCCTTCCGCCAGACAGAGAAATTGAATTCGTAATAGACTTAGCACCGGGAACCGCACCAATTTCGAAAACCACATATCGAATGGCGCCAGTAGAAATGAAGGAATTGATGATTCAATTGCAAGAATTACTAGATAAGGGTTACATTCGTCCAAGTGTGTCTCCTTGGGGAGCACCAGTGTTATTTGTAAAGAAAAAGGATGGATCGATGAGGCTCTGTATTGATTATCGGGAGTTGAACCGAGTAACAATTAAGAATAGATATCCATTTCCAAGGATAAACGACCTTTTCGATCAACTGAAGGGAGCGAAGTGTTTTTCCAAGATAGATTTACGAACGGGTTATCATCAGTTGAAAGTGCGAGAGGAGGACATACCAAAGACGGCGTTTCGAACTCGCTACGGACATTACAAATTTCTAGTGATGTCATTTGGATTAACCAATGCTCTAGCAGCATTCATGGACTTGATGAACCGGGTTTTCAAGCCATACTTAGATAAGTTCGTAGTAGTATTTATCGATGACATTTTGATTTATTCAAAGACGAAGGAAAGAAACCTGTAGAACACACGAAGATGGTATTGGAAGCATTGAGAATGGAAAAGATGTACGCTAAATTTTCAAAATGTGAATTTTGGATGGAAAGGGTTCAGTTTCTAGGACACGTGATAGATCAAAATGGAATTTCCGTGGATCATGCAAAGGTGGAAGCGGTAAATGGCGGGAACAAATTAAGACGCCAATGAAGTTAGGAGTTTCTTAGGTTTAGCCGGATACTATCGAAGATTTATCCAAGATTTTTCTAAGATAGCAACCCCGCTGACCAATCTAACGAGGAAGACAGAGAAGTTCGTGTGGACGGACAAATGCGAGGAGAGTTTCAAAGAATTGAAGAGGAGGTTGAGTGAGGCGCCTGTATTATCATTACCAGATGATACGGAGGGTTTGTTGTGTATAGTGATGCATCGCATAGAGGACTTGGTTGTGTGCTAATGCAACATGGCAAGGTCATTGCATATGCCTCACGACAGTTGAAAGATTTTTCAAAAACGATACCCTACCCATGACTTGGAGTTAGCGGCGAGAGTCTTTGCATTGAAGATTTGGAGGCACTATTTGTATGGAGAAAAATGTGAGATATATACTGGATCACAAGAGTCTCAAATATATCTTCACACGTAAGGAGTTGAACATGCGACAAAGAAGGTGGTTGGAACTAATCAAGGATTACGACTGTGAAATTCTTTATCACCCGGTAAAAGCAAACATTGTAGCCGACGCTTTGAGTAGAAAAGGAAGGGAGAAGTTATTCAAATTGACAACTCAAGAGGAATTAATAAGAGAAATGGAAAAGTTGGAATTAGAGGTGGAGGAACCAAAAGAAGCAGAAGGAAAATTACTCATGATGAGAGCTCACCCGACGTTATTAGATAGAATAAAGGAAGCACAAGAGAAAGATGAAGAATGTGAGAAGGTAAAGAAGAGAATAATAGAAGATAAGGAAGAAAGGTTCAAAATAGATAAGGACGGTATATTAAGGTTTGAGGGTCGAGTATGGGTGCCAAATGTGTCGAATCGAGAGAGGAAATCCTACACGGCACACAATCTGACGTTTTCAGACATCCGGGAGGCACAAAATGTACTGGGATCTTCGACACCATTTTTGGTGGCCTAATTTGAAAAGAGAGGTTGCAGAGTGTGTTAGCAGATGTCTTACTTGTCAAAGAGTCAAAGTAGAACACCAGAGGCCAAGTGGACTACTTTAACCGCTGGAAATAACAGAATGGAAATAGGAGCACATTACGATGGACTTCGTGGTTGGACTTCCGGTTACACAGAAGGGTTATGATGCCATTTGGGTGATTGTGGACCGACTAACAAAGACAACTCATTTTCTACCCATCAAGATTCGATTCAATTTGAACCAGTTAGCAAATTTGTATGTAAAGGAAATCGTATCGCGACATGGAGTGCTTGTGTCGATTGTCTCCGATCGAGATCCGCGTTTCACGTCAAAATTCTGGAAAAGTTTGCAGGAACGAATGGGAGCTCAATTGAGATGAAGTACTGCTTATCACCCTCAAACTGACGGGCAAAGTGAACGAACCATACAAACGTTGGAAGACATGCTGAGAGATTGCGTGATGGACTTCAAGGGGAATTGGGATGACCATTTACCATTGGTAGAATTCGCTTACAATAGTAGCTATCATGCGAGTATCGGTATGCCGCCATATAAAGCTCTTTAAGGGAGAAAGTGCAGGACACCATTATGTTGGGATGAAGTCGGAGAACGACGACTTTTGGGACCAAAATTAGTCCAGCAAATGGCTGACGTGGTAACAACAATAAGGGGCAGATTGGTAGCAGCTCAAGATCGCCAGAAGAAGTATGCCGACTTGCATCATCAGAACCGAGACTTTGAAGTCGGTAGTTTTGTGTTTTTTAAGGTATCACCTTGGAAGGGAAAGATTAGATTCGGAAAGAAAGGAAAATTGAGTCCGAGGTTCATAGGACCATTCGAGATATTGAAGCGAGTGGGCGAAGTGGCATACAAGGTTGCTTTGCCACCCGAACTGGAACACATCCACAACGTGTTTCACATTTCCGTATTACGTCCGTAGAAAGTCGACTATGACACGTGATTTCCTATGAGCCCATTCAAGTAGAGAAGAATCTGGCATATGAAGAAATTCCTGTTCAGATAATAGATAAGAAAGAACAAACGCTAAGAAACAAAGTTATATCTTTTGTAAAAGTAGTTTGGCGAAACCACGATGTCGAGGAGGCCACATGAGAATTAGAAGATAGGATGTGGAGAGACTATCCCCATCTTTTTGTGTAACCTTGTATAAATTCGGGATGAAATTTTTATAAGGGGAGAGGATGTAATAACCAGTAAATTTTATGATTTAATATTAATATTTATATAAATAGAGCACATGATTTTATTTTAAATACTTACATGGCATGAGGTGAGTAACTCAATTGAATTAAATTATTTAAATATACCGTAGTAATGATAAATCATTGAATTGGTTTGAAAGCTCATGCGGATGGACTAAATCTTTTTATTATTATTATTTAAGTGAGTAACTTAAATTATGTGAAATAACCCAACTTATTAATAATTTTTAAGGTGGTGTATAATTTAGTGTTATTGGGGTAAATTAAATTAATTAATCTACTACCATAATAATTAGGTATTTACATGATTATAGTCCAAATAATAGAACCTAGCCATGTGAATTATTTTACCCACCCATTTAATTTTCGGCAGCCTTATGAAAGTTTTTATTTTATCTTCCTTCTCCATGATATTTTGGCAACTATGTGTGTTACTTACCCATTTAATTTTTGCAAGCCATGAAAGAAATCGTTACCCACCCATTTTATGTTAATTTCGGCAGCCTCAAGAAAACTTTACCACCCAATTGATTTTTGTAAGCCATATAAAGTCTTACCACTCACTCATTTCGGCAGCTTTTTAATGTCTTAGTCACTCACTTTTTGGTAGCCAAGTACTAGTAGCATTGTAAATGAATTAGCTTGGGGTGTAATATTAGAACCTTGTATCTATGAAGAAGAGGCTGGCGTGTGTCTTGTGTTGGTGGTTGGTAGTACTTAACATATGTGATGGGATATAATGGAGTACTAGGTTGCTATAAAGTATAGTAGGGGGATGGCCATGCATGCTTAATTAATTTTTTCACTTTTGGTATATATATATAACCCCATGCTCTAGTTATTCCTTTACAAAAAAAAAAAGAAGAAACAAGAACCAAGTAGAGAAGAGGTGGTCGGCAGCAGTAGCTGTTTCTTGGCAACCAATTCCTTTTTCTTCAAGCTAAGGTATAGAGATTAATTAGTTAAATAAAATTCTTTCTATTTAAATTCTAGTACACCCTTTTTCTTCTTTTTGTAGTAATGTGGGTATATTGTGTTACCTGTAAATTAGTATGCTAAATTAGATGTGTGCATGCTAAATTAATATTTACCATGTGTTTCGAAATAAATAAATTATATTGCATGAATGCATAATTATTTTCGTAGAGAAAAAAAACAAGAAACCCAAAGCATGGGGCTGCGTGTGTCATTTTTTGGGTGCTTCATTTTGTTTTGCTATTAGGTTATTGCTATGCATGGAAGATATATGTGATTTGTTACTTGTGTATAGATGTACTGCTAAGCATGTATAAAAAAAAAGAAACAAGCAACAAGTATGTAATGAAGTGATGGTGGGGTCGGTTGGTGTATCAAATAAAAGAGTGATTTTGTGAGGTTATTTTGTGTATAGATGTGCTACTAGATTTTTATTTTATATTTTTGGTTCGGCTGCTAGTGTGCATGCATGTTACTACATGTTAATTTATTTTTGTTTTGTGCAATAAAAAGGTGCTGCTATATTTTCAAGACATGTTAATCTCTTTTTATGCAATAAAGGTAGTGCTATACTTTTAGGCTAAATTCGGATGCTAGAGTGCAAGACATGTTGCTACATGTAATCTTATTTTTATGCAATAAGGGTGCTGATATAATTTTTGTAAGGCTAAATTCGGCTGGTGTGCAATGCAAAAAAAAATAAAAAATCCTTTTAGCCTTATTTATTAAGTATACATGGATAGTAAAAATGTGGGCAATGTGAAAATTTAGAAGACTTTATATCTAACACATTTTATATTTTAGTACCTCCAGCAAGACCAAGCATAGGACTTGATAAATAATAATAATAATAATAATAATAATAATAATAATAATAATAATAATAATAATAATAATAATAATAATAATAAAATTAAAATAAAATAAATTGTTATTCCATAATGGTCATGGAGGGTAAATGGAGTAATATTTAAATACTATAAGAAGAGCGTTTCCATAAAGTGAGATGTTATGTATTATTTGTGTAATGTCATTTAAACTCTAATTAATAAAAATTAGTTCAGATAACTAATTTGACCAACAATTTAATAAATAATGTTATGTGCATAGTTTTCTTATTTGTGAGCATAAATGTGTAGCAAGTAAGAAATGTAGTATTTTTATTTTTGAGAGACTTGTACCTTAAACTAGGATGACGTGCGATTAATAGCTAAAGTGAGTCGGGTTGCAACAATCACTAATTTGTACGGTTATATTATTATATCATAGGCAGTATATGTGACAAGGTGTCAAAGGTAAACATAATCGTCGAACGAGGCAAGTTCCTACTTCTTACACTATATACCTTCGAATTGTTGTCTCAAGCAATTATCTGTTTTTATTCGAAAATCATTTATATACCTTGACATTGTTGCAAGCATTGGACTTATCATTCTTAAATGCATTATAAAAATTTGTCTAAGCCTTTGATTCGACTAGACTATTATTATGTGTTAAAAGCTATCCAAATCAATTGACTTGGTGCGGACTATCGTAAATCTACTGAGATGAACAACCCTCATTGGAGGGGAAATTATATATTATCGGAAACCGACGCGTGCATACAAGTATGATTAAATGTTATGCATAACGTAGGGTACTTTAAGGTGATCACTGTTGTACTTTCGTTTATATTGGATTACAATTATATCTTTGTTAATTCTAGTAAGAGTTCTTAGTCCTTAGTGACTTCTCGACTCATTCATGTTGAACCTCGAAATGAATAAATTCTGAAATTTTGTTGATATCCTTCAGTCTATATCGACACCTATTGAATACCCTTGATATTGCTTGATATCCTTGAACTACCAATTATGATTATACCTTGAAAGATTTAAATGCTATAACTGCTTGTTCTTCTGGCTATATTAGTTGCTGGGCAAACTTGTTGCTCATTCTTGCTTCCTAAAACATTACTGTTAAGGCAAAGCAAGGCGGTACTTCAGGACAGGACAAGGGAAAGGGCAAGGCGACAGAATAACTTAGTCCTTAAGACTAGAAGTATTATTATTGTTATGTTGGTTATGATGTATTTAAGAATGACTAAGTTATGTTTAAGTTAATCACTGAATTGTCGTAGTAATGGTTACGGTACCTTGGGACACGAATATTTATATTATATCAATGTAAATTATTCTATTATTTCCGTTGTTGATGATTTAGTAAGATATTCGTAGTTGCACGTGATGCACCGAATTCGAGATATGGGTGTCCGAATTTTGGGGGTGTCACATTACCTTTGTGAAATCCTCACAGAAGGAAGAACCAGCCCAACCTTGTTCTACTGTTTCCACTCATACTCAAAGGAGAAAAGGATCTCATGCTGACCTGGGCTTCATAAAAGAGAAGAGTAACCCAATCTCTACTTACTAACCTCGAAGAATCGTAGAGTCAAGTAAGACCAACTCTACGAATCAACCAGGAAGGTACAGTAGAGGTAAGGCACACTCATCACTATTTATGAAACCCAAGGACACGTGGAAGAAGGAAAATCAGTTTAACAAAAGGATAACTAAAGAACCACACAAGTCCAAATGGAGGATGAATTATCACACACACAGGCATGTATCACACTAAATGTTCTGTGTGCAATAGAGTTGGTCACAAGGCAACAAGATGCAATTATAATTCCATGCATGTGAGACCCAAGATCAGATAGATTTGGGTCCCCAAGGGTACTAACAAAATAGGACCCATGCAAATATGGGTACCAAAATGAAGGTTAAATGTTATAACAGGAAAAGAGCTCCATGATCACAACCTGGTATCTGGACAGTGGATGCTCAAGACACATGACTGGAAACAAAGCCCTTCTATCTAACTACATAGAGAAGGAGGGTCCCTCAGTCATCTTTGGAGACAACGGCTCGGGCAAGACGAGAGGATATGGCTCTGCTGGTAATGGTACAGTATCTTTCAGCAAGGTAACATATGTGGAAGGTCTCCAATATAACCTTCTAAGCATCAGCCCACTCTGCGACAAGGGTCATCAAGTAACATTCCTCAACAATCATTGTTAAGTCAGAGATTTGAAGACATTTGTTGTAAAGCTAACCGGGACAAGAGAAGGAAATGTCTACACAGTGAATCTTGGTCAACTAAGCTCAGACGAGACAATATGCTTCCTGGCAAAAGCATCTAAATAAATGAGCTGGCTATGGCAAAGAGGGTTGTCCCACTTAAACTTCAAAAGCATGTCCAAACTGGCATCAAAAGATCTTGTTGCAGGCCTACCTAAGTTCAACTTCGTAAAAGAAAGGCCATGCAATGCCTGTCAGCTTGGAAAGCAAACCAGAAGCTCATTCAAGAGCAAAACTGCCAACTCTATCGACAAGCCCCTGCAGTTGCTCCACATGGATCTATTTGGGCCAATTCCAATAACAAGTCTTGGAGGAAAAAGATACTCTCTAGTTATAGTTGATGACTACACCAGATTCACATGGGTATTCTTCCTAACCTCAAAGGATGAAACGAGCTCCCAATTGATCAAGATGTTCAAACTGGTGATGAACGAGAAAGGAGAGAAAATCAAGGCTATAAGGAGTGATCATGGAAGAGAATTTGACTTCTCAGAAATGGACAAGTTCTGCACAGACAATGGCGTCAATCATAACTTCTCAGGTCCACGAACTCCTCAACAAAATGGTGTTGCTGAAAGAAAGAACAGAACTTTGATAGAGGCTGGAAGAACTCTACTAGCGGCGACTCATCTACTGAATACTTACGGGCGAAGTCATCAACCTTTGCATGTTACACGCGAAATAGATCATTTGATACACTCTACGATCAAGAAGACACCCTACGAACTGTAGAAAGGAAGAAAGACAAATGTCATCTACTTTCATGTATTCGGCTGTGCATGCTACATTCTCAACAATGGGAAGCAGTACTTGACAAAGTTTTAACCCAAGTCAGACGAAGGGATCTTTCTTGGATATGCCACAGACAGTAAGGCCTATCGAGTGTTCAACAAGAAGACACTGAGTGTTGAAGTCTCGATTCACATCATCTTTGATGAAACTGACTTAGACAAAATAGTGCTTCAAGACACTACGACCGATAGTGCAGACACTACAAATAAAATCGTCGAGCTCAACACTACGATCGTAGTGCCAGATAATGAAATCATTGAGCAAGAGAATGAGATCGTAGAGATGCCTATGCAAGACAACGAACCTCCACACCAAGAAGAAGAAATAGATCTTGAAGATTTAAGACAAGAAGGTATCAGGACATATGTTCCAACCGAAAACAGATGGGCAAGAGATCACACTCAAGATCTAATCATTGGAGATCCGAGTGCAAGAGTCAAAACAAGAGCTGCCACCCAAAATGAATGTTTTTATCTAAGCTTTCTGTTACAAATGGAACCAAAGAAGATAGATGATGTTATGGAAGACTCCAGATGGATAGAAGCCATTCAGGAAGAACTCAACTAATTTGAAAGAAACAAAGTATGGAGATTGGTACCAAGACCAAAGAGTCATCTTGTCATCGGAACCAAATGGGTCTTCAGAAACAAGATGGATGAAGATGGAGTAATAACCAGGAACAACGCAAGATTAGTGACCAAGGGCTACTCTCAGGAAGAAGGCATCGACAACGATGAGACATTTACACATGTTGCCAGACTAGAAGCCATCAGAATCTTTCTTGCCTTTGCTGCTCACATGAAGTTCAAGGTCTTCCAGATGGATGTCAAAAGTGCATTCCTGAATGGAGAACTTCAAGAAGAAGTCTATGTAGAGCAACCTCCAGGTTTCATCAATCCATCTATTTTCAATTATGTTTATGGGTTAGACAAAGCCTTATATAGTCTTAAACAAGCACCTAGAGCATGGTATGAAACACTAACTAACTTCCTGATTGAAAATGGGTTCACTAGAGGTAGAGTAGATACCACATTATTTCTTAGAAAGCATAAAGACAAAGTCTTATTGGTTCAAATATATGTTGATGATATTATTTTTTTTTCTCTTGACGAAAAAAGTTATGCAAGAGATTCTCGAAGCTAATGCGAGAGCAAGTTTGAAATGAGCATGATGGGTGAGCTGAATTTCTTCCTTGGACTGCAAGTAAAGCATACTGATGAAGGAATCTTCATAAACCAAGCCAAGTACATCAAAGATTTACTTAAGAAGTATGGCATGGAATCAGCCTCTCCCATGAAAACCCCAATTGCTCCTACAACCAAACTTGACAAAGATGAAAAAGGTAAAAGTATTGATATAACTCAATACGAGGTATGATAGACTCTCTTTTATATCTAACGCGCGAGGACCAGGACATAATGTTTGCAACATGCATATGTTCTAGATTTCGGGCTAACCCTAAAGAATCACATTTATCTGCTGTAAAGAGGATTTTCAGGTATCTCAAGGGTACACCTTACTTGGGGCTTTGGTACCCCAAGGAATCCTCATTTGAACTAATAGGATACACAGATGATGATTTTGCAGGCTGTAAAATAGATAAAAAGAGTACTAGTGGAACCTGTCAATTGCTAAGAAACAGACTTATGTCCTGGTTTAGCACAAAGCAAAACTTCGGTGTCTCGTCGTCCAACTGCGGAAAAGTTGAATACATTCTTCTTTGGCGACTTCTTACTCGAGATCCTATGGATGAAAAATCAGCTAGTGCGATTATGGGTTTGATTTCAAATCCATTCCCATTCATTAATGATAACACAAGTGCCATAGCAATAACTCATAATCCTGTTATGCATTCTAGGACTAAGCATATAGAAATAAGGTATCACTTCATTAGGGATCATGTGCAAAATGGAACTATATCTTTACAATATATCCCTACTGAAAATTAACTTGCTGATGTTTTTACAAAACCTCTAGATGAATTCAGATTTATCAAGTTAATAAGTGAGCTAGGAATGCTTAATTTACAACCATGAGATTTATGCTCTAGTATGTGCTAACTATATAAATACAAAGGCTATGGTTGAAAACGTAGACATAATCAAGGGAAGTCCACGATCGTAGAGCAAAAGTGACATGAAAGAAAATGATCGTAGCATAGACTTAACCATCGTAGTGCAGATTCAACGGCAGCAGAACCCCATCATCAAGAGGAGCATCCTGTGATGATAAGTTTCAAAACAAAGCAATCTCTCTGATAAGCGCCTCAGGAACAAACCTAACCCTTGACTCACTCCAAGAGGTTGGCCCTACCTGAGCTACCTTAACAGAATGCTAAGTCAAAAACTCATCACAAGGATTCGGTCAGACTCGACGATCGTAGCTCAGACATGACGAATGCTGGATAAACTCGACGATCGTAGCTCAGACACGACGATTGCTGGACATAATCAATGATCGTAGTTCAGACTCAACGATCACAAAAGCTACCTCAACGATAGTAGGACACATCAGCTCTGTAGGAGCTAAGGGCAAATCAGTACAATCCTTCTCAATCAAATTCGTAGAGCCTAGCAGAATTCGACACCTGTCCCATTTAGCGAAATAGAGAGAGGGAAGTTATATGTAATATTTGAAAGTGCCTTTTTGAAATCAGAAGTTCAAAATATTATCTTTCTCATCCTATCTCGAAACAAAAACCCTAAATCAGAGGAAAGCTCAGTCAATCACACTTCTTGCAAGAAAGTCAATGGCGGCTTCCAGTGTTATCTCCTGCTACAGACTCTGCTTTGACGAGTTCAAAATAGCTGAATCCAAGTTTCATAAAACTCTGTCATTACTGAAGAAGGCGAGTCACGAAGAAGATTTGGGCACAGACACATTGATCTACCCGAAGTTGGTAAAAGAATTCTACAATAATGGTGTATTTGAAAACAACACCATCACTGCGAAAGTCAGAAACGTAGAGATCAGACTAAAGGCTATGGACATCAATCTAGCCCTAGGTCTCAAAACTGAAGGGTATCCATCCATAGATGGCATAGACTTCCATAAGGGACTCAAAAAGATGCATCACAAGAAATCACCCTCTGTCAAAGGATACAAGAAGAAGGAGTTTCCACCGAGGTATGAATTTATACCTGATATTGTTGGAAAATATATATGTTGCAAGAGCTCTGGTCATGACTCTGTAAATGAGGTGCAACTCAAACTCATGACTGCCATAAGTTATGAAATACAACTTAAATATGGGGCTCTATTGCCTAAATGGATTGGGAAGTGGTTAATCAGCTCAAAGAAGACAAAGAGCTCTCAAAAGATGTTCTACGGACGATTCATAAACATCATCCTACAAGCTACTTTGGGTGACAAGATTAAGAACCACGAAGGAGAAGCCATTAATCCAAACAGGTGAATGACCCAACAACTATTCGTAAACTGGAAAAGGAATCAAGCTGAAAATGTGTGAATGATGTCTGAATCTAGTGGAAAAACTAGTGAAATAAGGGAATTAGGAGTACCAGGAAATATGTCAGTTGTCAGAGAAATTGAAGGGGAAGAAGAAGAAACAAACAAGGGAGAACCCTTTGCCCTTATCAGAAAAAGCAAGGGCAAGAGGATGCTTAAGGCTAGAATGGAAGAAGAACCCCAGGGATCCACAACTGATAAACCAATAGAATCCTCTGACATTAAGACTCTAAGAATCCTGAGAAAGAAGCAACAGCAGGCTGAGGCAGAAGAAGATAGAGCCACCATATCTCACCTGCTGAAGAAAGATAAGATCAGCCATAAACCCAAAAGGCCATCTCTCTCTTCAATTATAGAGTTTCTACTGATCGTAAAGACCAGACCAAACACCTCGAGCAAAGAAGCTGCCACACCTAATAGTCTGGGAGATCAACAGGACAAAACTAAAGTTCAAGAAAGTCCTGAGGCTGAGGCTCAGCCTAGAAAATCAAGAAAAAAACTGGTCAAGAAATATATCCTTGAAAATGAAAAAGCGCTCAAGAAGGAAGACAAGAGTATGGCTGCCAAAAAGGAAATATCCAAAGCAAGTCAAGAGGACAATGATCCAGCTGAGGGGGAGATCCCTAAAGTTCTTATGATAGAGAATACACCAGCTGAGGGGGAGATGCCTGAAGCTCCCATCCTAGAAGATGCTCCAGTTGAGGGGGAGCTATTGATCATACAAGAAGATGATCAAGTTGGGTGGGGGAGGCTCATGACATCTCCATGGAAGAAGAAGAGGACCCTGCAAGAAATGAAGAAGAACCAGTGCAAGAACATCAAGAGGCCATTGAGATAATGGAATCCTCCAACGAGAGAACAGAGAAGAGGAAGAAGATGATGAGGTCGAGATCACAGTTGTGGGCATAAATGGGTACAGAAGAGCTAACTATGAGCAACTATTTTCATATCTACCCACGATGCCCTTCCATCAAGCTCAGATTCTAAATTCCTGGAATCACATGTTTTGGAGCTTCAAAGAGTATCCGGCCATCTCAGTACTAGCCAATCGATTCCCAGGAAAATTCAACTTCGCCAAGAAGTTACTCATAAACTACTCTTCCTCAAAGTATAAACCAGAGGTACTATTTATCCCAACCCTCTTTCGAGTTAATCACTTGCCATCATCCTTATTTAATCAATTTTATGAATTCCCACGATGGCTGGAAGTGATTCTTCATCCACTAAATCAATTTCGATTCTGAGAATCCCAAAATTACATGAATTGAGGAACCAAATCTGATCGACTTCATAATTCTCCCAGAACCCATCATCTCTACGATCATGGACTCTAGCCTCATTGCAGAGTCTCCACCTCAAATCGTAGAGTCACCAAACTCAAACATCCAAACCCAAGCCCCTCCATCAGATATTCCCTCCTCATCCAACAACGAATACTTCAATCTCGATCTTGCCCTCTACTCCATGCAAGATCAATTCCAGAAAACATCCCCTCCTTTAAACACTCCTCAACCCAGTGACCCACTCACAAATCTGCCCACTAAAGATGACTTGAATAAAGTGTCCAAAAACATGGTCAAGGACATCGATGAGAGCCTGGAAATTCACTCACAACACATTCATCTTAGGCTGACTCAAATGATCACTGCTGCAAATAATCTCCCAGGCACTCTTAACACTGAGCTTACAAAGAAGCTGAGGGAAATTATTAAGGAAATGATTCAAATCATGAAGGACAGAGATGATATTCACTTCCGGATAGCCACCAATCAAAGAGAGGCTGTTCTTGAATTACAGAAATCTTAAGAAGCCCAAAATAACCTTATGATGGAGAACATCATCAACCTGAAAGCTTCAGTCAAAGAATTTCAGAAAGCCTATGTAAACCAAGAACAGTAAACTGACACTGTTCTAGCTGCCCTCCGAAACAAAGAAGCTCGCTCTGAAGCTCTGGTCAAGGAAAATCGAGAGAACATTGCTCAAACACGAAGCCAACTCAACGAGCTTGTCCAAGGAGTGACTCAACTATTTGAAGACATTCGAACCATTGATGCTGACATAAAGGGGGAGAATAATAAAGAGAAATGAGTTCAAGGAGGCCAAGGCAGAGGCAGAGGAGTTCAAGGAAGCCAGGGAAGAGGCAGAGGACAATTTCAGACTCAAGCGTCAAGAAGCCCTCCTGCAAGACAATTCCACTAACAGACTCCATGATCAAGCAATCAGACTCAACGATCTGATCAGCAGGAAGTTTTGATGGCTCAGCCAATAAGGAGTCAAGGGCCAGCTACCAGCTCACAAAATGTGACCACCACAGGCCTAAGAATGCCAATTGGAGATCCTGCATTCATTAATAGGCATGATCAAAACCCAAGGATAAGCCCAAGTGAGTTGGAAGAGATAGCCAAAAGGGATGAAGCAAGCAAAAAAAGAAGGGCTAAGGAGTATGCCAATCCTCCACGCAAAAGACCAAAGAAATAGAGATAAGTGAAATTTTAAATTATTATTGATGTAAAGCTAAATTGTAATACTCTTCAATCATCAATAAATTCATACTTACTCTCTAGAAATTTCAAATTTCCTCAAAAATACTAAGTCATGTTTAAATTTCCTACTGATTACATCTAGATACTAATAATCATGAAAACAAATCTCATTGGTTATGTCAACATCAAATAGGGGGAGATTGTTGGGAGAATGCATATGTTGATTTGATGTTTAAATACAAATGCTCATGATTATTTGTAAAGTCCTTCAAGGAATATATGTACAAGGACTTAGTGATAGATCAAATTTGTTAGGTTGATCTAAGCTCTTAATGTGTATCATTCTGAAAATGAATGTATAGATAGAAAGATCAAAGCTGTTAAGTTGATCTTGAGATGTAATAGATAGGCTTCGAAGAATTTGTAGTGCATCAATCTGATCAAGATTGCAGAAGTCAAGGCAAAAACATGGAGCTTCAAGAATCGTAGTGTGCCTGCCTTGAATCGCCTCTTCAAAAATCATAGAGTGGTCCCAACGTTTACCGAGCCAACTCAGAGATCATAGTGTGCTCTCAAAAACGTAGAGTTTACAACTCAAGCAAGCAAAGATCGTAATGTGCAAATATTTAAGAGAAATCGTAGTGCTCTCGGCTGATAGCATCAGACCAAGCACCAAGGCGACAAGTCACCATGATCTGAATCGTAGAGTACCATGATCTGAATCGTAGAGTACCACGATTTGAATCGTAGAATACCACGATCCAAATCGTAGAGTATTATCTGTTTTGTGTTAGAAGCATCAAGCCTCACGATTTATGTGGAGACAAACTCCAACATATGAGGAATGGATTCTAAACGTTGTAGTACTTACCAGTCCCAAAGTCATAAGAAATATCCTTAGTATGCAACAAAGAAGCGTATTGAAGAAGCTAAGGAAAGTACCATTGGTAAGGGGGGAAACACCTTTTCAGGTGTTAGGTGAAAGCGATCTGTTTGTGTGTCGGTGGGCTAGAATGCAATTCGAAGATGATGATCGAAAGTCTCCATCAAAGAGAGCGAAAAGGTCGAAACACATTTAATGCTTCAGCGTATGGATCCAACGGATAGTTTTTAAGATCACATATATGCAAATCAAGCAGATGAGAGAAGCAAGCAAGCATTGACCAAAAACGTACAAGAACTCTCAAAGCTCAACTCTACGATCTGAGAAAAAGGAAAGCTTGCTCAGCTACTCAGCTCTTTCGAACAAGTGCTTAAACATCAACTGAGTAGAAACCATCAAGAACTCAACATCTACCAATCAACTGAAGAAAAAGTTCCAAGTCTGAAGGACTTGAAGAGTTCTAAGTGAACTATAAGAGAGCCAAGTCTGCTCGACTTGAAGAGTTCAAGAGTGAACTAAGAAGTTCCTAGACTGCTGGTCTAGAAGGAATCTAAGTGATTCAGAAAGTGTAAAAGATATCCTTAGTGGATTTCCTACTCGAGAAGTAGAAGAGTGGACTAGGAGCTTTAAGTGCTCTGAACCACTTTAAATGACTATGTCTCTTACATTCTTACTATAACTGTTATATCTGCTATAACTGCTATATCTGCCTCACTCTCATAAACTCATTATCTTAAAGGAGATTAAAACTAATATTATTTCCGCTAAAGTTTTAATCATTATCTACTAACAAGTTAAAACGAAAAGCTTTTCAAATATCTATTCAACCCCCCCCCCCCCTTCTAGATAACTATTGTGCCTCTGGGAACTAATAGATATCGTTATCAATACAATATATGTGATGAACGAGATTTTTGTAATTTAAATTTGGGTATTAATTGAATTAAATAAATATTCTTCCATGATTTAATTATTGGGTTAAATAAATAATTGATAAAATTATGGTAGATTAATTTAATTACACGTGTTACATTAATTAAATTAATGTGAAGAATTTTATTATTCAAAGTATGTATTTAATTGATCTTATTTGATTAAATGAATTATTTGATAAGCATATTCTAATTAATTTTATAATTAATTAGATATTTATTGATTTGACATAATTATTAAATAAGAATTTAATTATGTGACTATGTGAATTAATTATCATATTTATTTAAATTAAATAAGATATTTGATTAATTTTTTAAATGGGTGTGACATTATTAAACTATATTATGAATAATGTAATTAAAATAAATTAGAAAGGATATTTATGTTTCAAGCCAAACAAGGCCCTATGAGGAGTTGGGAGCAGTTAACCCACGTAAGGATTAACTGACCACAACTGTGTTAGTTTATACGTGTTCAATTAAACATTCAGTTCATTGTTAAAAATCTGGAAAAAAATACAGAGAGAATTTAGAGAGAAGTTGAGTGATTGAAGAAGAAAGTGAAGAATTGGAAAATCTGCTTTAGGGTAACCTCTTCAACCCCAAACTTCAATTTACGTTCTTATATTTTTATGAAAAACTATCTCCAAGTTCTCTATAAACTAAAATTTATGGCCAATGTGTTAGGAAACTGATTTTATCTGTTTATTAGCATGCAGAAATCAATTCTATATGATTTGTATGTGATTTGAGTAATTGATTTCATGTAATCATGCTAAAATCAGAGTATAAAAGTTGTATATATGGCCGATATGGCCCTTACGCACAAATTAAATGCTTTAATCATATGTTGTATCAAAAATTGACACTTGTATATGTTTATGCATGTTAAAACAAATAAAACAAAATTTAAAAAGATGGATTTGGTGAATTAACAAATCTGTAATGTTAAAATTCATATTTTTTCATCAAAACTTTACAAAATATGAAAAATAGTGAAATTAAATGTTGTAATTTGTGTAATTACGTGAATTAAAGTGTTAGAATCATGTTAAAGGCTTTGTGTGAAAATTTTGTGAAGTCTATACTTCCTAGGTAGCATTAAAATTCATCGTGTTAGTTTAATTTGGGATTTATTGGGTTGTTCTGTGTGTTCTTCGCGAACTACAGAATCTGGTATGTTGTCGCGAGCGGTGTGCCGCTACTACCTCAAAGAACAAATGGAGCGCGCCACACTTGCAAAATGCTGCTGCGTCGCTCCAAAGAACAAATGGAGCGCGACCGCGCCCTACCTGCAGAATTTTAGAAATTTTCTAAGTGTTCAAGTTTCAAAAATATGTTTTTAAAACCTAATATAATGAACATGAAGACATGTTAAGTATATAATAATATTTTCATTAACTTATGTTATGTGATAAATTAATAAGACTTAAAAGTCCAATAACGCATTCAAAAACCAATGTTGTAATTTGATAAGTATATCAAACTAGTGATTAATGGGTATTGTGAATGTATTGATATGTAGGATTTAATAAGGAACATGAATTAATCGTAACTTGTGCAAGAGGCAAGTTTCTAAACCTTACTTTTTACATTGAGCAAGTATTCTATTCCTAAATTATTATTGATAAGCAAGTTCCTTAAATTCTAAATTATTCATTGATCAAGTCTTAGACTTGAATTTTATATCGAGTAAGTCCTTGTTCTTAACTGTTCAAGTCCAAGACGTCATATTAGATGTTATAATTCTTTTAGCATGAATTCAGTTATACAATACTTATTAGATTGTATACCTTTTGAGAATTATTATTCGAATTGAGTATCAGTTTATTTTTTTTAAACCTTGTAAAACTAACGAACCCTTATTGATTCGACTAGTCCATAGTTGATGAGCATTCTAAATTTCAGAACCATTGTTGAGTTTATCCAAACCAAACTTCCTTTAGTGCAGACTCTAATGTCAAATTAAGATGAACAACCCTGTTATAGGGGATTACTTATGCTTTAGCGTTAAGATATTGTGCACAGTATGGTACTAAGGGCTGATCCCCCTAAGTACGAGAAGAAGAGTCCATAGTCTTATGACTATTTAAGGTTTCAAGTATAAACACTTGACAACCTAGGACATAGTTCAAGGTCTTATGACCCTCAGAAGTTCTTTTGATTCTTGTTATTCACTCTTGATTCAAAAGTCAAGTTTCTTATTTCAGAAGTCTTCGATCCACTCGCATGTTATTATATTGTTGTTATATTATTATACGTATGGGCAATCATGCTCACTCTTGCGTAATAATAACATTGCAGTTAAGAATGAAAGATCTGACGAGCCTTCTACTAGCAAAGGCAAGGGAAAGATTAACATGTGATGAAGACTTGTTGTTTATTTGCTATGTTATGTTTCAGACTTATGTTTAAATTGTGTAAGACTTAATATTTGTTAATGTTTCCGCATTTGAGATTTAAGGTTTGTATAACTTGGGATTGATGTACTTATTTTCAGATGTTGTAACTCCTTAAGGAGAGGGTTTATTTTTATTTATTTTATGGTTTTCATTTATTATGGGTAGATAGACATATGATGTTTGTATAGTGAACACCAAATCACGTGGGAATTGAAGTACCCAGAATTGGGGGTGTCACAGGTTGGTATCAAAGCTGTAGGTTATGAACCTTGGGTGGGAAAACAACCTTAGGTAGTAGCCTTATAAGAGATCGAGAACATAGTGGTGGTAAACACTTATCGAGTTCTAAGAAATGAATTCCTTAATTCATTGAAGATAATAAAAGACTTTATGTGCTTATGTGATAAACTTATGTGCTCGCGATTATCAATTAATAACTAAAGCTTAAAACTGTGTTGTCAGGATGTCAGATTTTGGAGGATCTAGTCGAGCTGGGGAGGAGGAACCCCGAGTACCTAGAGAGGAAGAGCCCCGAGACATTCCTGTCGTCTGGGAGTAGTTGGTACAGAGAGAGCCATCTCAGTTGGAGCATGAGCCTAAGTCTGATTCAGAAGAGGACCCTGAGGAAGAAGAGGGGGAAGATAAGTTCCCACCAAACTCTATCAGTGCCGAGATGTACGATGAGTTATATGACCATAACATAGAGTTACGAGATACTGTTCAGGAGCTGATAGAGTGGATGGTGTTAGGTTTTGTGAAAATCAAAGTAGCAATCAAATTGAAAAATTAGCGGAAGCAAAATAAAATCAGATTTTAAAATTTTTCACAAACCAATTACCCGGATCATCCTTTATGCATATTATTAATTAAAAGAAGAATAAGAAATTATGAAATCATACCCTTGTAGAAACGAGCTTCCTCAGGTACGAGTTCACCTCCTACTTTTCCGCGATCTCCTTGAATCTCCGGGTAGATTCCTTCCTTTGATCAATGTAAGCCACCCAAATGTATGGCCTCTAGAGGTGATCCACCAGGAAGAAGAATTTTCAAGAAGAAGGGTATTGGCTCAAACCCTAGTTTTTCTATCTCAGATAGAAAAAGGAGGCGTACTCTCCCAACTCTAGGAATTATGTATCTTAGATATCGATATAAGACTCCTCTTATAAAGATATCATGTAACCTATTTTAATTAAAATAAGGTATTATTTATTTAATTAAACTCTTTTAATTAAATGGGCTCCCTAATCTATTAGGGGTAATTAATTAAACTCCTTAACTAATTTTCCTTCCTAATCCAATTAGGAATAAATGAAATACTTATATTAAATTAATTTCTAAACCTTTTTAGAAATTAAAATAATAATAATTCTAATAATATTAATAAGACTCTCTTATTAATTTATATTTAATATTTCTAAAATATTAAATAATAAATATTAAGCTATTTAATTTATTCTATCACCATAGATTAAATTAAATATACTTAACTTATTATTACAATTATGCCATTAACTTCTTAAATAATTATTCTTCCTTTTATAGTGTGACCCTTTAGGTTCTCCATATTAAGCAGGTTGTGAATAAATCAATTAGAACAATTCTAATCTCATTTAAATAAATAAATTAAACAAATAATTTATTTAAATAAATAATATTTATTCTACAATAGGGATAAGCCTCGCTAGCGATCAACGACTTTCCAGATAATTTATATTTCAACATTAATAATAAAAGAACCTTTGAGTAAATAGTTATCGTACAATTCAATCCTTCCACCATCTGATGTCCCAATTAAATATAAGACATGGAATTCTTGTAAAGTCTTATTTTATTTAATTATATGTATTTCGATTCCTAAATGAACAACTCTAATGAATGCAAATTAGAAACTACTTTCTAATTTCATTCCACCTTAACCAAGGATTCTGGGTTGTCATTTATCGAATCACATAGGACATTCTCCTTTTTTACTAGAAGCGGTAGATTCTTTATTGATCATTCATTATCTTCATATATAACTTATTACACCCAAGCATACCCTTTGATATACTCTAAGAGTCTTAAGGAATAAGTCAAAGTGTAATTCATTATATATAAGATACTATGATGATCTCAAGTCTGAGGATCATTTGTCTTACTATCACTACAGAATTCTATTGACGAGTAAGTAAAACTCCATTAGGTATTCCTTAGCGAGTCACGTTCATTGAACTTATTCTCTAATAAGCACCTACATACTTGCTTTAGTGTCTCCACACAAATGATCATGAGATTAATCATCCTCATCCATGAGCAAACAACGTACGTTACCAATCTATCCGGATTCATTAATCCCTTTTAGTAATCCATTGATTGGGAACATTTTAGTTTTAAGCTATCTAAGAATTTAGATCTCATTAGCATGATCTCATCATGATTCTAAAAGCATTGCTTAAAACTATGGGTTTATCACATATTATTAAACACGACACCATGTAGATAATAAATGCCTTTAATAAATAATTCTTTTATTAATAAATAAATAAGATTGATTACACAAGTATATGCTTTATCATCATACATGATTGGCTTGTATGCATAATACTTTCAATCTCCCCACTTGCACTAAAGCCGATCGTCGTGGTATCTCATACCCATCTTCTCTAAGTGACGATCAAAGCTATTTGTTGTTTAGCGCTTTAGTAAATGGATCTACAATATTATCTTGAGAGTCCACACGCTCTCGGTGTGGCGTCTCCTCTTTCAATGATCTCTCGATCAAATGAAATCATCGCAACACGTGTTTGGATTTACGATGAGACACAGGTTCCTTAGCTTGCTTGAATGTGACTCGAGTGTTGTCACGCGAGAATAAAACCTTTGGTCCTTTAATGCTAGAAACCACACCAAGTTCGGTAATTAACTTCTTCATCAAATGCTTCCTTGCGACTTCACTTGCGACTATATGTACTCTGCCTCATCATTGAATCGAAGAATTGTTTCTTTGCTTGGAACTTTTCAACTCATCGCATACCACCGTTTAAGGTAAACACATACCAAAGCGGATTCTTTGTCATCTTGGTCTGTTTGAAAACTTGAGTCTGTGAAGCCCTCTGGTTTTAATTCGGACCACCAAGTAAAAATCAATACATCCTTAGTTCTTCTTAAGTACTTTAGGATATTTTTCACTTTGCCTTCGGTGTTCTTCTCCTGGATTCGATGATATCTTCTTGTTACACTAAGTGCATGGCGACATCTGGTCTAGTACATATCATCTGAGTACATGATAGATCATATTCTTTGAAGCATAAGGAATCTTACTCATCTGGTTTCTCTCTCAGTGTCTTTGGGGCTTGTTTCTTGGAGAGATGTATTCCATGGCTCATCGGCATGAGACCTCTTTTGGAATCTTCCATGCTAAACCTTTTTAGCATCAAGTCGATGTATCGTTCCTTGGGACAAGCCAAGCATCCTATTAGATCTATCTCTATAGATCTTTATCCCCAAAATATAGGATGCTTCTCCCAAGTCCTTCATGGAGAAGTGTTTAGATAACTTGATTTTAATTGATTGCGACATAGGAATATCATTCCCTATCGGTAATATATCATCAACATATAATACAAGGGAATGAAACAGCGCTCCCACAAACCTTCTTGTACACACATGGTTCATCCTCATTTTGATAAAATCAAACTCTTTGATTGTCTCATCAAAATGGATGTTCCACTACGAAAGCTTGCTTTAATCCATAAATGGATCGTTGTAGCTTCTGAGACTTGATTTGTTCCAACCTTTGAAACAAATCCTGCAGGTTGTGTCATATACATATCCTCCTCAAGTTTCCCATTGAGGAAGGCCGTTTTCACGTCCATCTGCCGGTTATACGTAGTCATGGTAAGGCTGCTGATCGCAAGCAAAATCCGAATGGACTTGAGCATTACTCTTTGGTGAGAAGGTTTCGTCATAGTTAACTCCTTGTCTTTGTTTGAAACCTTTTGCAACTAGTCGGGCCTTATAGGTCTCTACCTTGCCGTCTGCTCCAGTCTTTCTTTTAAAGACCCATTTACACCCAATAGGCTTAATGCCTTCAGGTGGTGAGACCAAAGTCCATACTTGGTTCTCATACATGGAGTCCATTTCGGATTTCATGGCTTCTTGCCACTTCTCTGAGTCTTTACTACTCATAGCTTTGTTAAGTAATTCAATGGATCATCATCATCTATGATGCGTACCTCATTGTCATCTTCTATGACAAGTCCATACCTGTCTGGTATCTTTGGTACTCTTCCAGATTTATGAATAGGGTGTGGTACAGAAGAAATCTCTACTTGGTTAGGTACCTCACTTTGATCTGTAGTATTTTGTGGTTCTTAAACCTCTTCAAGATATATCTTACTCCCACTGACCCCTTCAAGGATAAACTCCTTTTCCAAGAAGGCAGCATGTTTTGCAACAAACACCTTTTGATCAGTTGGATGATAGAAATAATACCCCGATGTTTCTTTAAGATATCCCAAAAATCTACATTTGTTAGATCTAGTCTGCAGCTTATCGTTTTCAAACTTTTGACATAAAATTTGGACAACCCCAAGTCTTAACATGCTTAAGATTTGGTTTCCTCCTATCCATAACTTCATATGGGGTCTTGGAGATGATTTTGTAGGTACCTTGTTAAGTAGGTATCACGGTGGATTCTAGGGCATATCCCTGAAGGAAATTGGAAGGTCGGTAAAGCTCATCATAGATCGAACCATGTCCAACAATGTTCGATTTCTCCTTTCGAGATACACCATTCATCTGTGGCGTCCTGGTGGAGTCCATTGTGAGACTATACCATTTTCTTTGAGACAATTGAGAAACTCACCACTTAAGTATTCTCCTCCTCGATTAGATCGAAGAATCTTAATACTCTTACCAGTTTGCTTCTCAACTTCACTTCTGAACTCTTTGAACTTTTTAAATGATTCAAATTTGTATTTCATTAAATACACATATCCAAATCTTGAGTGGTCGTCGGTGAATGTAATAAAATAAGAATACCCTCCTCCTGCGATTAGTCGTTGTCATAGGTCCACACATGCTGTGTGTGCAACGCCTTAACAACTCTGTAACTCTTTCTCCTTTTCCACTAAAAGGAGATTTAGTCATTTTACCCATGAGACAAGATTCACAGGTTGGATATGATTCATAATCGAGATAGCTCTAGGAGCCCATCTTTATCTGAACTTGGATAATCTTGTTTCATTAATATGGCCAGTCTACTGATTACCACATGAAGGTATAATTAACATCATCTCTTTCCTTTTCTTAGTTTGTTCAATTTGAAATATATTTTCATGCAAGTCAAGTATATAAAGTCCATTTACAAATTACCAACACCAAATATAAAACATTATCATTATAAATAGAACAACTGTTGTTCTTTATTATAATATTAAAACCATTCATATCCAATACAGGAGATAGAAATAATGTTTCTAATGATATTTGGAACAAAATAACAATTATTTAAATTAATGAACTTGCATGCGGTAGTGCTAAACAATAAGTCCCTACGACTAATGCAAAGAACCTTTGCTCTATTTCCCACTCGTGGGGCGACCTCATCCTTCTTTCGACTTTCTACTTGACCAGGTCCTGCATATTATTACATATGTGAGAACCACATCCGGTATCCAATACCCAGTAGAAGATTGACTTTCAGAAAAATTAATTTCAATCATAAACAAACCTTGATTAGGATTCAAAGCTTCTCTAAGCTTCTTTTACTTTTGTTCTGCGAGATAATCCTTGCAGTTCCTCTTCCAGTGACCCGACTTATTGCAATGGAAGCAAATTCCTTTGCTAATTTGGATCGGGTTTCTTTTGATCCTTCACTTTCGCTTTCCCTTAGCCTTCTTGGATTTCTTCTTTTCGAGAAGATACCTTGGGCCTCTTCCTTTTCTTGGAAGAATCATCCACCGATGAAGACATGGTTCTTCTTGGATGGGAAGTGACCTTGACGATTTTCAACATGTTAAGTAATTGAGCAAGTGACATCCAACTTATTCATGTGAAAATTCACAACAAATTGTGAGAAGGTGTGCAGGAGTGACTGCAAGACTAAATCTTAACTCAACTCCCCATCCATGACCAACCCAGCTGTCCAAGGCGTTCAATCAGTTGATCATCTTTAGGACATGAGTCTCAACGATAGTGCCCTCGGTCATCCGAGATCGGAAGAGCTCCTTAGATATTTCATATCTAGCGGTCCTACTTTGCTCACCATACTGACTCTCGAAGGTGCGATAGCATAGTAGGAGCATCCATATTTTCATCTTGTGGCTGAAGCTCGTTACTCATGGATGCGAGCATGATGCATTGAGCCACGGATGCATCATCTTGCCCTTTATTTAAAAGTAGCAATCTCTTCCTCATAGGCATCTGCGCAACTTTTGCGAGTGCAGGCGAATTTAGGACATAAGAAATCTTTTCAACAGTGAGAACAATTCTCAGATTCCTTAACCAGTCCGTGTAGTTCGGTCCAGTCAGTTTGTTAGCATCAAGTATGCTACGCAGTGAAATTAGTGAATGTGACATTTTCAAAATTATGCATGTAAAAAGATAATATTTTAGCAAACATTCATTTAATTAATTACCAAAATAAATTAGGTCTTATTTTATATTGGTATCTCCCACTATTTTCTTCAAACTATATTACCCTCATTTATATAGTTCGGAAAAATCTAATTAAAGTTTTTGCTAGTGAGAATAAGGATCCCATTTCAAATATATATAGCTTTGTGGTGACACAACAAACTATATATAAATAAATAGGTAGACAACTCCGTTGTCATTACATCAACATGTAACTCCTTATTTTTTGCCTCTTAGATTATTTTGATCAGTGGTGGCACATCCGAATCAAAATTATCTAAGTTAAGTCAACCTAGCACTTCCATATATTCAAAAAAGAAAAATATAAGCCCTTGTGGTGACACAACAAAACAATATTGATCAATTTTCTTTATAAGCATCAAATGTGATAAATTAACATCTTAAATACTTAATACTTGCCTTGTGGTGACACAACAAACTCATATTAAATATTTAATACTCTATTAATTTTATCATGCTAGAAAGCGACGTTCGATATTCTAAATATCTTTGAGCACGCTTAAGACTTAATATATAAAAACTTTGAGGATTTTGTTATTATTTGTCTCATCTTGTTTAGTGTAGCATGCAAAATATATATATAAAAATACGCGTCGTATTATTAAACATGCGAAGCATGTTTGCATAATATATAATATATATAATACTAGCATGCACATATAGAATACTATATTCTACACGATTGATTATGGACTTTTATTCTAGTTTGGTTCACTAGAGCCACCAAGTGAACCAAAAAGGTCAAACTCTAGGGGTGAAAAGAATAAACATTTAAATATAACTATTACATTTAAACTTAGGGCTCCATTACAAATGGGTCTTTTAGCGCTCCTTGCTCCTTGATCTTCGGTTCTTGAAAAATTCTAACTAGTCCTATTACATAAACTATTTAATTTAAATAGAAACCTTGATCGTGATCGAGGGAAATACATAGGAGAGAGAGATAGAATTTACATCGAAGAAGAAAACCTAAAAGGCGAAATCTGTGACCCCATTTAATAAAACCCATTCATTCAAACATCCAACTAAAATAAATCCAATCACATTGGTCGATTGTCCATAATCAATCCCATTTATTATCATACATATCACCATATGTATCAATAAATAAAATCATTTCATATATATATATGAGTATCATTTAATGGGCAATTTAAAGTTGTATGAAATCCAATTTCAAGATTAAAATAAACACTCTATTTTAATTATAAAATTATTAAAATATATTATATATATAATATTAATCCGTACGCAGCCTATTAGCATGATTCTCGATCAACGTGATGCCTAAAAAAAAAATCCTGGACAAGCATATCACGGAATTGCAGGACAAGGCATATCACGGAATATATATATAATATTACTTATCTTGTTCCTGAGTCCAAAGGAAAAGTGATTCCTTGTTTTTTTTAAAAACAACAACCGCCTGCAACAGGACTCAACTTTTGATGAAAAAAAAAAATCCATGCGGTAATACATGACCCAGGCTAACGTGATTTACAAAAAAAAAAATATGATTTCCGTGAATTGCAGTGACATCAATATCATCCACGGAATAAAATAAAAGGTTTTTCCGAAAATCTTTTAAGAAAATATATTTTTTTATAAAATAATAATTTTATACAACAATTTATGCTGATAAATTATTCAAAATACATACCCATACATATATGGAATCAAAATAATTAATAATTCGCATAAAGTTTGGCTCTGATACCACTGTTAGGTTTTGTGAAAATCAAAGTAGCAATCAAATTGAAAAATTAGCGGAAGCGAAATAAAATCAGATTTTAAAATTTTTCACAAACCAATTACGGGATCATCCTTTATGCATATTATTAATTAAGCGAAGAATAAGAAATTATGAAATCATACCCTTGTAAAAAGCAGGCTTCCTCGGTGCAGAGTTCACCTCCTACTTCGCGATTTCCTTGAATCTTGGGTTAGATTCCTTCCTTTGATCAATGTAAGCCACCCAAATGTATGGCCTCTGAGGTGATCCACCAGGAAGAAGAATTTTCAAGAAGAAGGGTATTGGCTCAAACCCTAGTTTTCTATCTATCAGTATAGAAAAAGGAGGCGTACTCTCCAACTCTAGAATTACGTTATCTTAGATATACGATATAAGACTCCTCTTATAAAGATATCATGTAACCTATTTCAATTAAAATAAGGTATTATTTATTTAATTAAACTCTTTTTATTAAATGGGCTCCCTAATCTATTAGGGGTAATTAATTAAACTCATTTAGCTAATTTTCCTTCCTAATCCAATTAGGAATAAATGAAAGTACTTATATTAAATTAATTCCTAAACCTTTTTAGAAATTAAAATAATAATAATTGTAATAATATTAATAAGACTCCTCTTATTAATTTATATTTAATATTTCTAAAATATTAAATAATAAATATTAAGCTATTTAATTTATTCTATCACCATAGATTAAATTAAATATACTTAACATATTATTACAATTATGCCATTAACTTCTTAAATAATTATTCTTCTTTTTATGGAGTGACCCTTTAGGTTCTCCATATTAAACCCGATTGTGAATAAATCAATTAGAACAATTCTAATCTCATTTAAATAAATAAATTAAACAAATAATTTATTTAAATAAATAATATTTATTCTACAATAGGGATAAGCCTCCTAGCGATCAACGACTTTCCGGATAATATAGATTTCAACATTAATCATAAAAGAACCTTTGAGTAAATAGTTACTTAAATGCAATTCAATCCTTCCACCATACTGATGTCCCGATTAAATATAAGACATGGAATTCTTGTCAAGTCTTATTTTATTTAATTATATGTATTTCGATTCCTAAATGAACAACTCTTAATGAATGCAAATTAGAAACTACTTTCTAATTTCATTCCACCTTAACCAAGGATTCACAGGTTGTCATTTATCGAATCACATAGGACATTCTCCTTTTTTACTAGAAGCGGTAGATTCTTTATTGATCATTCATTATCTTCATATATAACTTATTACACCCAAGCATACCCTTTGATATACTCTAAGAGTCTTAAGGAATAAGTCAAAGTGTAATTCATTATATATAAGATACTATGATGATCTCAAGTCTGAGATCATTTGTACTACTATCACTCTGGAGTTCTATTGACATGTAAGTAAAACTCCATTAGGTATTCCTTAGCGAGTCACGTTCGATGAACTTATTCTCTAATAAGCACCTACATACTTGCTTTTAGTGTCTCCACAAAATGATCATGAGATCAATCATCCTCATCCAATCGATGAAACAACAACGTACGTACCAATCTATCCAGTTCATTAATCCCTTTTAGTAATCCATTGATTGGGAACATTTTAGTTTTAAGCTATCTAAGAATTTAGATCTCATTAGCATGATCTCATCATGATTCTAAAAGTATTGCTTAAAACTATGGGTTTATCACATATTATTAAAACAGCACCATGTAGATAATAAATGCCTTTAATAAATAATTATTTTATTAATAAATAAATAAAATTGATTACACAGTATATGCTTTATCATCATACATGATTGGCTTGTATGCATAATACTTTCAGATGGTTATTCAACAAATTACCATCGAGCAGAGGGATGGAGAGGTTGAGGCTCTTCACACACGTCTGGGAAACGTAGAGTCGGATTTGGTTCACGAGAAGGACCAAATCGAGCAGAAGTCAGAGGAAATAGAGGAGTTGCAGAATGAACTGAAAGAGAACTCAACAAGGTTGGCCATAGCAGAGGAGGCCTGGGTAAGGGAATCACGACGTTCGATCTTGCTTGAAGAGAACCGCCGGCAAAGAAGAAAGCTAAAACGAAGACGCACTCTCGCGCTCAAAATGCAATTGATGAGGCCAGAGGATCGGGTTATGAGATACCCAATTCAGATTCGAGGACTACCATCGTACATCTTTAGATTACCGAGGATGATGTCCCGCATTGTGGAAGAAGAGCGTAGCAAAGCTATTCAACACCTTAGCAGGCAATGATAGGAATAGTTTAATTATGTGAAAACCTATCTGGTAGTTAATAATGTAAATTCCGATGTGTTTATAAATAGAGGAATATTTTGATGTTTTAAATCCTGTAGATTCTTTATCTCAGGATAGTTGATGTAAATAGCAGTGATACTATCGTATTTTGCTAAAAACTTTTGATTAAATAAATATATCAGAGTTATTTGAGAAAATGTGTTAAGTGATTATGTTAAAATGTTTGAGTTAAGCCTTAAATATTTAGAGAATTAAATAAAGATGTAATAAGCATATTTCTTAACAGAAAAATGCCGCCAAGAAGACGACCAAATCGTCGACCAGCCTAGGAGGGTCAACGAATAACAACAACAACGCCAATGCTAACCCCATTCAGCAGTTGGTAAATTTATTGACAGGAGTGATTAACAATCAACCACAAGCTCTACCAAATACTTCATTCAAGGATTTCAAGGCGGTGGGACCGCCAGAGTTTAAAGGCTCCATGAACCCGATAGAGGCTCAAACTTGGGTTATGGAGATGGAAAAAGTTTTTGACGTCGCCAGAGTCAAAGAGGACCAGAAAACTGCCTACGCAATGTTCATATTGAAATCCTAAGTTAGTTATTGGTGGCAAGCAAATAAGGTCTAGGGAGGTGAAGGTGTGATTACCTGGGAGAGGTTTAAGGAGATGTTCTTTGAGATGTATTTTTCAACCAGCTCACAGAACAAAATGGAGGTCCAGTTTCTGGAGTTAAAACAGGGGAATATGTCTGTACCAGACTGCGGCGAAATTCAACGAGTTGGCTAGGTTTGCCACGTATCAAGTGCATACTGATGAGAGAAAGGCTAGGCAATTTGAACAGGGACTGATGATAAGTAGGTTTTATACCTACTTTTCCGGTATCTATTACTTGAATTAGTTTCTTATACTCATGTTTCTTAGTTAATTTTCATGCATTTCGTGTTTATTTTGTAGATCTTATGCTTAGGAACGGTGTGAGCGACTATTGGCATGAAAACACAAGGAAAAATAATTAGGACATCGTTTGGGCTTTCATGTTCATTTTATGTTCATTTCATGCTCTTGGCTTGGAACTTCGAATATGTTATAGAGCTTCATCTTAGCTTTTTAGAACATCTTGAATCATTCCAATCGGAGTTCGAATACAAGAGTTATGACATTTGCACCAACGGATGTTGAACGTAACTGTTTTGGGTGGCCATTTGCATAGCTGTCACTTCCAACCCAATTTCATCCTTCATCCATCCATTATTTCTCAATTATTAAAGCATGAAAGTTGTAGAGCTCGTCGATATCTTCGATTTGATAGGTGGCAGGCCCCGTAACTCCTCCCGGACCAAACGTTATGGTCGTTTTACCAGACGATACTGCAGCAGAAAACCAACAGCGCGTGCGCGGGAATTTGTAGTGTATTTCCTGCGCGGCCGTGCCAATCTCTGGAGCAAAAATATGTCATTTACTACTTGGCGGGTAGCGCTGACTCGAGCCATTTCCGGTATGCGCGCCGCTCGATGTTGACCAAAGCTGACTTTTTAGCTAAACAGTGCAATCAAAACGTAATTTGGAGGAGTGTTCAATGAGGGCTTATATAAAGAGGAGACATATATCAGTTGTAGAGGGGATTCCACCCCTTGGGGGATCACGTAGCTAATATTGCTTTCTTCTCTTATAGCATGCAGTGTAATTGCATCAGATAGAGTAATTTCATGTTACATATAGTTAATTGCATGTTAGTAGTTATTAGTTTAATTTTGCAGTAGATTTTTTCTTTTTGTTTGCTTAATATCTGTTTAGTTGCATAACATTGCATAATCTCAGGTTTTTATTTAGTTGAATTCTAATTTGGCCAATGATGACATAGAAATTTGATAGATTTTTGAACTTGGTTGATATCTTGAACTTAGTTATAATTTTATACATGATATAATTCATGCTTGTTGTTTAGATGCTACCGGTTAGAACATAAGTGTTCATGTTTGTTTGTTGGTAAAAGATTAACTTGTTTGGATGTTGAGAAGAAAATGTTATTTTTAATGATAGAATTATGCAGGAATTGAACATTGACTATGAAAACACTGATACTCAAACTTTGGGAACACATGGGTATGGTTGCTATAAAAAAAGAGAGAAAAAATATTGTGGCTAGTCTTATTTCGGTGTCTTTGTTACTTGAGCAAGTACGCCCGAGGGGATTATCTTTACACCTAGCGCCCTAAGGTCTTTTATGGTCTGGGAATCATTGGTTGAAAGCTCCATAAGGGATAGCACTGTTAGCCTAATTGAATGAGGCATTGCAAAGTCATGGGAAAAAGAAAAGAAATCAATAAACACTGCGAGAAAGTGCAAAAATCGCCCTTATGAGTAAAAATAAAGCAAAATAAACCCTTTGATGAACCTTAGCTTGTACTGATGTGTTGGAGTAGTTGTTATTTCATTTATATACATAGTTCTTGATTTGAACCTCAGGTTTCTTTCTTAAGCAGTATAGCATGTGAAATCTTCATATTTGTCAACCTTATTTGTGAACACATCACACACACACAACATCTTTATACCATGTTTGGATTATTTGATTGTATATCATTATGCCTGTAGCTTAGTTTGATGCTTTGTTCTTGGATCTTGATATTTCTCTGAGGCATATCTTATTGGAATTCTTAACATGGCTAGAAATCTGGGGATTCATTGTCATAGTAGCGTAGCTTGCATAACATGTAGATTGCATTATGTTGTGTTTCTTGGGGATAATCAACGGTTTAAGTTTGGGGGTATTTGATAAGTAGGTTTTATACCTACTTATCCGGTATCTATTACTTGAATTAGTTGCTTATACTCATGTTTCTTAGTTACTTTTTATGCATTTCGTGTTCATTTTTTAGATCTTATGCTTGGGAATGGTGTGAGCGACTATTGGCATGAAAACATAAGGAAAAGCAATTCGGACATCGTTTGGGCTTTCATGTTCATTTTATGTTCATTTCATGCTCTTGGCTTGGAACTTCGAATATGTTATAGAGCTTCCTCTTAGCTTTTTAGAAAATCTTGAATCATTCCAATCGGAGTTCGGATGTAAGAGTTATGACATTTGTACCAACGGACGTTGAACGTAACTATTTTGGGTGGCCATTTGCATAGCTGTCACTTCCAACCCAATTTCATCCTTCATCCTTTCATTATTTCTCAATTATCAAAGCATTAAAGTTGTAGAGCTCGTCGATAGCTTCGATTTGATAGGTGGCAAACCCCGTAACTCCTCCCGGATCAAACGTTATGGTCGTTTTACCAGACGACACTGCAGCAGAAAACCAACAGCGCGGGTGCGCGAATTTGTAGTGTATTTCCTGCGCGGCCGTGCCAATCTCTGGAGCAAAAAAATGTCATATACTACTTGAGCGTGGGCGCTGACTCGAGCCATTTCCGATGCAGTGGTCGTGCCACTTGATGTTGACGGGCGACTTTTTTCGCTAAACAGTACAATTGAAACGTAATTTGGAGGAGTATTCAATGAGGGCTTATATAAAGAGGAGACATATATCAGTTGTAGAGGGGATTCCACCCCTTGGGGGATCACGTAGCTAATATTGCTTTCTTCTCTTAGAGCATGTAGTGTAATTGCATCATATATAGTAATTTCATGTTACATATAGCTAATTGCATGTTAGTAGTTAGTAGTTTAATTTTGCAGTAAATTTTTTCTTTTTGTTTGCTTAATATTTGTTTAGTTGCATAACATTGCATAATCTAAGGTTTTTATTTAGTTGAATTCTAATTTGGCCAATGATGACATAAAAATTTGATAGATTTTTGAACTTGGTTGATATCTTGAACTTAATTATAATTTTATACATGATATAATTCATGCTTGTTGTTTAGATGCTACCGGTTAGCACATAAGTGTTCATGTTTGTTTGTTGGTAAAAGATTAACTTGTTTGGCTGTTGAGAAGAAAATGTTATTTTTAATGATGGAATTATGTAGGAATTGAACATTGACAATAAAAACACTAATACTCAAACTTTGGGAACACATGGGTATGCTTACTATAAAAAAAGAGAGAAAAATTATTGTGGCTAGTCTTGTTTCTGTGCCTTTGTTACTTGAGCAAATGCATGGGGGATTATCTTTACACCTAAGCGCCTAAAGGTCTTTTTTATGGTGCAGGGAGTCATTGGTTGAAAGCTCGCTAAGGGATAGCTTTCATTAGCCTAATGGAATGAGGTATTGCAAAAGTCATGGGAAAAGAAAAGAAATCGATAAACATCTGCGAGAAAGTCCGAAAATCGCCCTCGTGAGTAAAAATAAAGCAGAATAAACCCTTTGATGAACCTTTGCTTGTACTGATGTGTTGGAGTAGTTGTTATTTCATTTATATGCATAGTTCTTGATTTGAACCTCAGTTTTCTTTCTTAAGCAGTATAGCATGTGAAATCTTCATATTTGTCAAGCTTATTTGTGAACACATCACACACACACAACATCTTTATACCAGGTTTGGATTATTTGATTGTATATCATTATGCCAGGTTTTTCTCTGAGGCATATCTTATTGGAATTCTTAACATGGCTAGAAATCTGGGGATTCATTGTCATAGTAGTGTAGCTTGCATAGCATGTACATTGCATTATGTTGTGTTTCTTGGGGACAAGCAACGATTTAAGTTTGGGGGTATTTGATAAATAGGTTTTATACCTACTTATCCGGTATCTGTTACTTGAATTAGTTGTTTATACTCATGTTTCTTAGTTACTTTTTATGCATTTCGTGTTCATTTTGTAGATCTTATGCTTTGGAATGGTGTGAGCGACTATTGGCATGAAAACATAAGGAAAAACAATTCAGACATCGTTTGGGCTTTCATGTTCATTTTATGTTCATTTCATGCTCTTGGCTTGGAACTTTGAATATGTTATAGAGCTTCTTCTTAGCTTTTCAGAAAATCTTGAATCATTCCAACCGGAGTTCGGAAGCAAGAGTTATGACATTTGCACCAACGGACGTTGAACGTAACTGTTTTGGGTGGCCATTTGCATAGCTGTCACTTCCAACCCAATTTCATCCTTCATCCATCCATTATTTCTCAATTATCAAAGCATGAAAGTTGTAGAGCTCGTCGATATCTTCGATTTGATAGGTGGCAGGCCCCGTAACTCCTCCCGGATCAAACGTTATGGTCGTTTTACCAGACGATACTGCAGCAGAAAACCAACAGCGCGTGCGCGGGAATTTGTAGTGTATTTCCTGCGCGGCCGTGCCAATCTCTGGAGCAAAAATATGTCATTTACTACTTGAGCGCGGGCGCGCCTGACTCCAGGCCATTTCCAGCGCGACCGCGCCACTTCTGATGTTAACCAGAGTCGACTTTTTCGCTAAACAGTGCAATTGAAACATAATTTGGAGGAGTGTTCAATGAGGGCTTATATAAAGAGGAGACATATATCAGTTGTAGAGGGGATTCCACCCCTTGGGGGATCACGTAGCTAATATTGCTTTTTTCTCTTAGAGCATGTAGTGTAATTGCATCATATAGAGTAATTTCATGTTACATATAGTTAATTACATGTTAGTAGTTATTAGTTTAATTTTGCAGTAAATTTTTTCTTTTTGTTTGCTTAATATCTGTTTAGTTGCATAACATTGCATAATCTCTGGTTTTTATTTAGTTGAATTCTAATTTGGCCAATGATGACATAAAAATTTGATAGATTTTTGAACTTGGTTGATATCTTGAACTTAGTTATAATTTTATACATGATATAATTCATACTTGTTGTTTAGATGTTACCGGTTAGCACATAAGTGTTCATGTTTGTTTGTTGGTAAAAGATTAACTTGTTTGGCTGTTAAGAAGAAAATGTTATTTTTAATGATAGAATTATGTAGGAATTGAACATTGACAATAAAAACACTATTACTCAAACTTTGGGAACACATGGGTTTGCTTGCTATAAAAAAAGAGAGAAAAATTATTGTGGCTAGTCTTGTTTCGGTGCCTTTGTTACTTGAGCAAGTACGCTCGAGGGGATTATCTTTACACCTAGCGCCTTAAGGTCTTTTATGGTCTGGGAGTCATTGGTTGAAAGCTCGCTAAGGGATAGCACTGTTAGCCTAATGGAATGAGGTATTGCAAAGTCATGGGAAAAAGAAAAGAAATCAATAAACACTGCGAAAAAGTGCGAAAATCGCCCTCGTGAGTAAAAATAAAGCAGAATAAACCCTTTGATGAACCTTAGCTTGTACTGATGTGTTGGAGTAGTTGTTATTTCTTTTATATGCATAGTTCTTGATTTGAACCTCGGTTTTCTTTCTTAGCCAGTATAGCATGTGAAATCTTCATATTTGTCAAGCTTATTTGTGAACACATCACACACACACAACATCTTTATACCAGGTTTGGATTATTTGATTGTATATCATTATGCCTGTAGCTTAGTTTGATGCTTTGTTCTTGGATCTTGATTTTTCTCTGAGGCATATCTTATTGGAATTCTTAACATGGCTAGAAATCTGGGGATTCATTGTCATAGTAGTGTAGCTTGCATAGCATGTACATTGCATTATGTTGTGTTTCTTGGGGACAAGCAACGATTTAAGTTTGGGGGTATTTGATAAGTAGGTTTTATACCTACTTATCCGGTATCTGTTACTTGAATTAGTTGCTTATACTCATGTTTCTTAGTTACTTTTTATGCATTTCGTGTTCATTTTGTAGATCTTATGCTTTGGAATGGTGTGAGCGACTATTGGCATGAAAACATAAGGAAAAACAATTCGGACATCGTTTGGGCTTTCATGTTCATTTCATGCTCTTGGCTTTGAACTTAGAATATGTTGTAGAGCTTCTCCTTAAATTTTCAGAACATCTTGAATCATTCCAATCGGAGTTCGGATGCAAGAGTTATGACATTTGTACCAATGGACGTTGAACGTAACTGTTTTGGGTGGCCATTTGCATAGCTGTCACTTCCAACCCAATTTCATCCTTCATCCATCCATTATTTCTCAATTATCAAAGCATGAAAGTTGTAGAGCTCGTCGATGTCTTCGATTTGATAGGTGGTAGGCCCCGTAACTCCTCCCGGATCAAACGTTATGGTCGTTTTACCAGACGACACTGCAGCAGAAAACCAACAGCGCGTGCGTGCGAATTTGTAGTGTATTTCCTGCGCGGCCATGCCAATCTCTGGAGCAAAAAAATGTCATTTACTACTTGAGCGCGGGCGCGCCTGATTCCAGGCCATTTCCAGCGCGGCCGTGCCACTTCTGATGTTGACCAGAGCTGACTTTTTCGCTAAACAGTGCAATTGAAACGTAATTTGGAGGAGTGTTCAATGAGGGCTTATATAAAGAGGATACATATATCAGTTGTAGAGGGGATTCCACCCCTTAGGGGATCACGTAGCTAATATTGCTTTCTTCTCTTAGAGCATGTAGTGTAATTGCATCATATAGAGTAATTTCATGTTACATATAGTTAATTGCATGTTAGTAGTTGTTAGTTTAATTTTGCAGTAATTTTTTTCTTTTTCTTTGCTTAATATCTGTTTAGTTGCATAACATTGCATAATCTCAGGTTTTTATTTAGTTGAATTCTAATTTGGCCAATGATGACATAAAAATTTGATAGATTTTTGAACTTGGTTGATATCTTGAGCTTAGTTATAATTTTATACATGATATAATTCATGCTTGTTGTTTAGATGCTACCGGTTAGCACATAAGTGCTCATGTTTGTTTGTTGGTAAAAGATTAACTTGTTTGGCTGTTGAGAAGAAAATGTTATTTTTAATGATAGAATTATGCAGGAATTGAACATTGACTATGAAAACACTGATACTCAAACTTTGGGAACACATGGGTATGCTTGTTATAAAAAAAGAGAGAAAAAATATTGTGGCTAGTCTTGTTTCGGTGCCTTTGTTACTTGAGCAAGTACGCCCGAGGGGATTGTCTTTACACCTAGCTCCCTAAGGTGTTTTATGGTCTGGGAGTCGTTGGTTGAAAGCTCGGTAAGGGGTAGCACTGTTAGCCTAATGGAATGAGGCATTGCAAAGTCATGGGAAAAAGAAAAGAAATCAATAAACACTGCGAAAAAGTGCGAAAATCGCCTTCGTGAGTAAAAATAAAGCAGAATAAATCCTTTGATGAACCTTAGCTTGTACTGATGTGTTGGAGTAGATGTTATTTCATTTATATGTATAGTTCTTGATTTGAACCTCAGTTTTCTTTCTTAAGCAGTATAGCATGTAAAATCTTCATATTTGTCAAGCTTATTTGTGAACACATCACACACACACAACATCTTTATACCAGGTTTGGATTATTTGATTGTATATCATTATGCCTATAGCTTAGTTTGATGCTTTGTTCTTGGATCTTGATATTTCTCTGAGGCATATCTTATTGGAATTCTTAACAATGCTAGAAATCTATGGATTCATTGTCATAGTAGCGTATCTTGCTTAGCATGTAGATTGCATTATGTTGTCTTTCTTAGGGACAAGCAACGGTTTAAGTTTGGGGGTATTTGATAAGTAGGTTTTATACCTACTTATCCGGTATCTGTTACTTGAATTAGTTGCTTATACTCATGTTTCTTAGTTACTTTTTATGCATTTCGTGTTCATTTTGTAGATCTTATACTTGAGAATGGTGTGAGCGACTATTGGCATGAAAACATAAGGAAAAGCAATTCGGACATCGTTTGGGCTTTCATGTTCATTTTATGTTCATTTCATGCTCTTGGCTTAGAACTTCGAATATGTTATAGAGCTTCTTCTTAGCTTTTAATAAAATCTTGAATCATTCCAATCGGAGTACGTATGCAAGAGTTATGACATTTGTCCTAACGGACGTTGAACGTAACTGTTTTGAGTGGCCATTTGCATATCTGTCACTTCCAACCCAATTTCATCCTTCATATGTCCATTATTTCTCATTTTTCAAAGCATAAAAGTTGTAGAGCTCGTCGATAGCTTCGATTTGATAGGTGGCAGGCCCCGTAACTCCTCCCGGATCAAACATTATGGTCGTTTTACCAGACGACATTGCAGCAGAAAACCAACACCGCGGGCGCGCGAATTTGTAGTGTATTTCCTGCTCGGCCATGCCAATCTCTGGAGGAAAAAAAATGTCATTTACTACTTGAGCGCGGGCGCGCCTGACTCCAAGCCATTTCCAGCGCGGCCGCGCCACTTCTGATGTTGACCAGAGCTGACTTTTTCGTTAAACAGTGCAATTGAAACGTAATTTGGAGGAGTGTTCAATGAGGGCTTATATAAAGAGGAGACATATATCAGATGTAGAGGGGATTCCACCCCTTGGGGGATCACGTAGCTAATATTGCTTTCTTCTCTTAGAGCATGTAGTGTAATTGCATCATATAGAGTAATTTCATGTTACATATAGTTAATTGCATGTTAGTAGTTATTAGTTTAATTTTGCAATAAATTTTTTCTTTTTGTTTGCTTAATATCTGTTTAGTTGCATAACATTGCATAATCTAAGGTTTTTATTTAGTTGAATTCTAATTTGGCCAATGATGACATTGAAATTTGATAGATTTTTGAACTTGGTTTATATCTTGAGCTTAGTTATAATTTTATACATGATATGATTCATGCTTGTTGTTTAGATGCTACCGGTTAGCACATAAGTGTTCATGTTTGTTTGTTGGTAAAAGATTAACTTGTTTGACTGTTTAGAAGAAAATGTTATTTTTAATGATAGAATTATGTAGGAATTGAACATTGACTAAGAAAAGACTGATACTCAAACTTTGGGAACACATGGGTATGCTAGTTATAAAAAAAGAGAGAAAAACTATTGTGGCTAGTCTTGTTTCGGTGCCTTTGTTACTTGAGCAAGTACGCCCGAGGGGATTATCTTTACACCTAGCGCCCTAAGGTGTTTTATGGTCTGGGAGTTGTTGGTTGAAAGCTCGCTAAGGGGAAGCACTGTTAGCCTAATGGAATGAGGCATTGCAAAGTCATGGGAAAAAGAAAAGAAATCAATAAACACTGTGAGAAAGTGCGAAAATCACCCTCGTGAGTAAAAAAAAGCAGAATAAACCCTTTGATGAACCTTAGCTTGTACTGATGTGTTGGAGTAGTTGTTATTTCATTTATATGCATAGTTCTTGATTTGAACCTCAGTTTTCTTTCTTAAGCAGTATAGCATGTGAAATCTTCATAGTTGTCAAGCTTATTTGTGAACACATCACACACACACAACATCTTTATACCAGGTTTGGATTATTTGATTGTATATCATTATGCCTGTAGCTTAGTTTGATGATTTGTTCTTGGATCTTGATTTTTCTCTGAGGCATATCTTATTGGAATTCTTAACATGGCTAGAAATCTGGGGATTCATTGTCATAGTAGTGTAGCTTGCATAGCATGTACATTGCATTATGTTGTGTTTCTTGGGGACAAGCAACGATTTAAGTTTGGGGGTATTTGATAAATATGTTTTATAATTACTTATCCCAAGATTCATACATTGAATTAGTTGCTTATACTCATGTTTCTTAGTTACTTTTTATGCATTTCGTGTTCATTTTGTAGATCTTATGCTTTGGAATGGTGTGAGCGACTATTCGCATGAAAACATAAGGAAAAGCAATTCGGACATCGTTTGGGCTTTCATGTTCATTTTATGTTCATTTCATGCTCTTAGCTTGGAAATTGGAATATGTTGTAGAGCTTCTTCTTAGCTTTCTGGAACATCTTGAATCATTCCAATCGGAGTTCGGATGCAAGAGTTATGATATTTGTACCAACGGACGTTGAACGTAACTGTTTTGGGTGGCCATTTGCATAGCTGTCACTTCCAACCCAATTTCATCCTTCATGCGTCCATTATTTCTCAATTATCAAAGCATGAAAGTTGTAGAGCAAATCGATAGATTCGATTTGATAGGTGTCAGGCCCCCTAACTTTTCCAGGATCAAACGTTATGGTCGTTTAACCAGACGACTCTGCAAATGAAAAACCAACAACGGCAGCACAATTTGTTTGTAGTGTATTTCCAGGTGGCGGTAGTGCCAATCTACGGAGCAAAAAATGTCATTTACTACTTGCATGCGCAGGCTACGCGACTCAGAGCCATTTCCAACCCGGCCGCACCACTTCTGATGTTGACCAGAGCTGACTTTTTCGCTAAATAGTGCAATTGAAATGTAATTTAGAGGAGTGTTCAATGAGGGCTTATATAAAGAGGAGACATATATCAGTTGTAGAGGGGATTCCACCCCTTGGGGGATCAAGTAGCTAATATTGCTTTCTTCTCTTAGAGCATGTAGTGTAATTGCATCATATAGATTAATTTCATGTTACATATAGTTAATTACATGTTAGTAGTTATTAGTTAAATTTTGCAGTAATTTTTTTCTTTTTGTTTGCTTAATATCTGTTTAGTTGCATAACATTGCATAATCTCAGGTTTTTATTTAGTTGAATTCTAATTTGGCCAATGATGACATAGAAATTTGATAGATTTTTGAACTTGGTTGATATCTTGAACTTAGTTATAATTTTATACATGATATAATTCATGCTTGTTGTTTAGATGCTACCGGTTATCACATAAGTGTTCATGTTTGTTTGTTGGTAAAAGATTAACTTGTTTGGCTGTTGAGAAGAAAATATTATTTTTAATGATAGAATTATGTAGGAATTGAACATTGACTATGAAAACACTGATACTCAAACTTTGGGAACACATGGGTATGCTTGCTATAAAAAAAGAGAGAAAAAATATTGTGGCTAGTCTTGTTTCGGTGCCTTTATTACTTGAGCAAGTACGCCCGAGGGGATTATCTTTACACCTAGCGCCCTATGGTCTTTTATGGTTTGGGAGTCATTGGTTGAAAGCTCGCTAAGGGAAAGCACTGTTAGCCTAATGGAATGAGGCATTGCAAAGTCATGGGAAAAAGAAAAGAAATCAATAAACACTGCGAGAAAGTGCGAAAATCGCCCTCGTGAGTAAAAAAAAGCAGAATAAACCCTTTGATGAACCTTAGCTTGTATTGATGTGTTGGAGTAGTTGTTATTTCTTTTATATGCATAGTTCTGGATTTGAACCTCAATTTTCATTCTTAAGCAGTATAGCATGTGAAATCTTCATATTTGTCAAGCTTATTTGTGAACACATCACACACACACAACATCTTTATACCAGGTTTGGATTATTTGATTGTATATCATTATGCATGTAGCTTAGTTTGATGCTTTGTTCTTGGATCTTGATATTTCTCTGAGGCATATCTTATTGGAATTCTTAACATGGCCAGAAATCTGGGGATTCATTGTCATAGTAGCGTAGCTTGCATAGCATGTAGATTGAATTATGTTGTGTTTCTTGGGGACAAGCAACGTTTTAAGTTTGGGGGTATTTGATAAGTAGTTTTTATACCTACTTATCCGGTATCTGTTACTTGAATTAGTTGCTTATACTCATGTTTCTTAGTTACTTTTTCTGTATTTCGTGTTCATTTTGTAGATCTTATGCTTGGGAATGGTGTGAGCGACTATTGGCATGAAAACATAAGGAAAAGCAATTCAGACATCGTTTGGCCTTTCATGTTCATTTTATGTTCATTTCATGCTCTTGGCTTGGAAATTGGAATATGTTGTAGAGCTTCTTCTTAGCTTTCTGGAACATCTTGAATCATTCCAATCGGAGTTCGGATGCAAGAGTTATGACATTTGTACCAACGGACGTTGAACGTAACTGTTTTGGGTGGCCATTTGCGTAGCTGTCACTTCCAACCCAATTTCATCCTTCATCCGTCCATTATTTCTCAATTATCAAAGCATAAAAGTTGTAGAGCTTTTCGAAATCTTCGATTTGATAGGTGGCAGGCCCAGTAACTCCTCCCGGATCAAATGTTATGGTCGTTTTACTAGAGGACACTGCAGCAGAAAACCAACAGCGCGGGCGCGCGAATTTGTAGTGTATTTCCTGCGCGGCCGCGCCAATCCCTGGAGCAAAAAAATGTCACTTGCTACTTGAGCACGGGCGCGCTCGACTCCAGGCTATTTCCAGCGTTGTCGCGCCACTTCTGATGTTGACCAGAGCTTACTTTTTCACTAAACAGTGCAATTGAAACGTAATTTGGAGGAGGGCTCAATGAGGGCTTATATAAAGAGACATATATCAGATGTAGAGGGGATTCCACCCCTTCGGCGATCACGTAGGTAATATTGATTTCTTCTGTTTAATTTCCATATTAAAATAGAGTAGGGTAGAGTAGTTAATCTCTAGAATTGATTAGGTCTGAAGATTGAAGCAATTGAAGAGCATGTGAAATTTAGAATTGGAGCAAGAGAGATCAAATTTGCATTTCCAATTCCCTAACTTCTCTTTACTTCTATCTTTATTTCTCAATGTGTATTCTATCAATTGTGGATTATATGTGATATGGGTATGGTACATTGAGATATGACTGTATGTTACTTTCGTGTTCTCGACTAGCAATCCAGTGCAAGTAATTTGGCTTAACAGGGAGTGTGTTGATTTAAATGATTCAATAGATGAAATTGTAATCTCATGTCTTCATTATCTAGTCTTATTCTAGGGGTAGTTAGTATTTGTTAATTTCATAGTTTTCATCACTATATTAAATCACTCGTTTAAATAAGACTGAAATGGTTATGGGTTAGTGCTTGGTGAACTTTATTAGTTAATTTTCCGTGGGAACGATACTTTACTTACTCTTTATTACTGTTTGACCGTGTATACTTGCATGCATATATTGATCGGTAAAACGAACAACAACGGAAGCCCTGGTTGTATAGCGAAGTGTCAATGTTTCAATTGAACATTTTTGCTGGGGTACTGAAGAAGGCCATACTCGCTGAAGGTGGAAGTGATGCGGTAACCAAGTATAACCAAGATCAAAAAAAGAAGAAGAATGAAAGTGAAGGAAATAACAAAGCTAGTGTCAGTAACACGGGAGGAAGTAACAATCAGAAGAGGAGGTGGACTGATAACTCATCAACCGGAAATCAGCAAGGAGGTCAGAAGAAGAGGATTGAAGCATGCCCGACCTGTGGGAAAGCTCATTTGGGAGTTTGTATAAAAGGAAAATGGGTGTGCTACAATTATGGTCAGGAAGGCCACATAGCACCTAACTGTCCTAACCCAAAGAAGGGCGCCTGCTTCACTTGTAGCTCAAAAGACCATCTAGAAAGGGACTTGTTGGGAGAATGCATATTATGATTTGATGTTTTAAAGTATATGCTCGTGATTATTTGTAAAGTCCTTCCAAGTAAGATATGTACAAGGACTTAGTGATAGATAAAATTTGTTAGGTTGACCTCAGCTCTTAACGTGTATCATTTTGTAATAGAATGTATAGATAGAATGATCAAAGCTGTTAGGTTGATCTTGAGATGTAATAGATAGGCTTCGAAGAAATCGTAGTGTATCATCTGATCAACATTGCAGAAGTCAAGGTAGAAACGTATAGCTTCAAAGATCGTAGTGTGCCTGCCTTGAAGGGACTATTTGAAAATCGTAGAGTGGTCCCAACGTTTGCCGAGCCATCTCTACGATCGTAGTGTGCTGAAGGAAACATGGAGTTTACAAGTCAACGATCGTAGTGTGCTCACGGAAACGTAGAGTTAGAACCTAGCAAGCAAATATCGTAGTGTGCAAGGGTTTAAGAGAAATCGTAGTGCTCTCTGTTAATAGCATCAGATCAAGCACCAAGGCGACAAGTCACTACGATCTGAATCGAAGAGTATTATGATATGAATCGTAGAGCATCTGTCTTATGTCAAAAAATGTCGAGCCTCATGATTTATGTGAAGACAGATTTTAACATATGAGGAATGGATTCTATACGTTGCAGTACTCATCAGTCCCACAGTAATATAAAATATCCTTAGTATGCAACAAAGAAGCGTATTGAAGAAGTTAAGGAAAGTACCACTGGTAAGGGAGCAAAACACCTTTTGAGGTGTTAGGTGAGAAAGCAGTCTGCAGTGTCAGTGGGCCAGAATGCAGTTTCAGAAGATGTGCAGAAATGTCTCCATCAAAGATCAGAAAAGTCAAATGCATTTAATGCCTCAACGGATGGATCCAACGGATAGTTTTCAAGATCACATATATGCAAATCAGACATATGAGAGAGAACTAAGTAAGCATTGAACAAACAACGTGAACATCTCTCCCAAGCTCAACTCTACGATCTGAGATATTGCAAAGCTTGCTCAGCTACTCAGTTCTTACGAATAAGTGCTTACACAGCAACTGAGTAGCAACCATCAAGAACTCAACATCTATCAACCAACTGAAGAAGAGTACCAAGTCTGCTGGACTTGAAGAGTTCGTAGTGAACTGTAAGAAAGCCAAGTCTGCTGGACTTGAAGAGTTCAAGAGTGAACTAAGAAGTTCCTAGACTACTGGTCTAGAAGGAATCTGTGTGATTCAAAAGTTGTAAAAGACATCCTTAGTGGATTACCTACTTGTCGAAGTAGAAGAGTGGACTAGGAGCTTTCAGTGCTCTGAACCACTTAAAACGACTGTGTCTTTTACATTCATACCATAACTGCTATATCTGTTATAACTGCCTCACTCTCATAACTCCATTGCTTGGTAAAGAAGATTAAAACAAACATTTATTCCGGTAAGTTTTAATTATTATCAAAGAACAAGTTTAAAACGAAAAGATTTTTAAATATCTATTCAACCCCCCCCCCCCCCCCTTCTAGATAACTATTGTGACAACTAGGAACTAATAATTGGTATTAGAGCCAAGTTCTATTTTACAGCTTACAAGCTTTAGTAGATCCAATGGCACTCGTACCAAGCGAATCCAGGACCGGGGGAGGCAGCAAGCCACCAATGTGCAACAAGGATAAATTTGCTAACTGTTAAGTCAGGATGCAAGCGTACATGGACTCAATAGATGAAGATCTATTTGAGACCGTTCAAAATGGGCCCTATATTCCAATAAAGCTTGCACCAACCACTGACGATCCAAACCGAATACAGATCAAAGTTAAAGAAGAGTGCACAGACAACGAGAAGAGAGCTGTCTAACTTGATAAGAAGGCTAAGAACATCCTGTTCCAATCCTTAGAGGACGATCTGTTTGAAAATGTTGTAAACAGCAAAACAGCTAAGGAAGTTTGGGAAGCACTGCTGATCATGCACGAAGGAACTGAAGAAGTTAGAGAGAACAAACAGTCTCTCCTAATACAGCAGTACGAAATGTTCGCTCATGTGCAAGGAGAAAATGTAACTGCCACCTATGAAAGATTCAACGTTCTGCTCAACTCTCTACGAGCATATGGGAAGATTTATCCTAACAAAGATCTAACCATAAAGTTCATGAGAGCCCTACCAAGCAGGTGGGATGCCAAGACCATTGCAATAAGAGAGTCAAAGAATTTTAAAGAGATGACTGTTCAACAACTATATGGCAATCTCCTGACATACGAGCTGGAGCTGATCCAACGTGCTGAAACCCTATCAGAAGGAAGAAGGAAGGACAAGGGTGTTGCTCTCAAGACAAATGAAAGTGCATCAAAATTCATCACTGAGATTGACTCTGATTATGATGAAGACGATGATGAAGACTTTGCTATGCTGGTAAAGAGACTAAGAAGATTCATGCGACAAGGCAGAATCAGCAAGCCAAAGAAGGTAAGCAATTACAGCAGCCAGGAGCAAATGAATGATCTATGCTACAACTGCAAAAAGCCTAGCCTCTTCATCGCCAACTGCAACAAACCTATCAAAGAAGAACTAAAGAAGAAAACACATGCAAAGAAGGAATACAAAGGAAACAAGAGGCCTCAGAAAAGAGATAAAGGCCTGGTAGCTGGAGGATCGTGGAGTGATTCAGCTAATGACTCAAATGCTGACTACAGAGATGAAGAAGAACCACAAATGGCCAATCTGTGCTTAATGGCCAAACATGCAAAAGGACAAACAAAACCTCAACATACATGATGTAAGTCTCGATGAGGTATTTGATTTCAACTCACCTGATGTAGACATAAATGACTTAAGAACTGCACTGCATGGCATAACCACTGATCTACATCAATATATAAAGTGGTTCAGAGTCTTGTCTAAAGATCATTTACTTCTTCAAGAGGAGAATAAGAAAGTTCAAGAAGAGCTTGAAACATCCCTTCTAAGTACTAATCTTCTTTCCAAGCTTGAGGTTGAGAATGAGACTTTAAAACAGACAAACACACTCAATGCATAAAGAGAATCTAATCTAACCTCTAAAATTGAGGATCTAGAGAAGACTATCTCTGCATGGAACAAATCCTCATCATCCATGGACTGCCTGCTCTCTAGTCAGAGAAGCACATTCGACAGAACAGGCTTACGTTTTGGGGAATCCATCTCAGAGCCTTGTGTGGAAAAGACAATGGGAACTAGCACTAGTAATGCCTCAAGTTTTGGTAGAGGCATCGTCTTTGTGAAATCCTCACAAATGGGAGAACCAGTTTAACCTCATTCTACTGATTCTAGTTATACTCAGAGGAGTAAAGGATCTCATGCTGGCCTGGGCTTCATAAAGGAGAAGAATAACCAAACTTCTACTCACCAACCTCGAAGAATCGTAGAGTCAAGTAAGACTAACTCTACGAATCAACTGGGAAGGAATAGTAGAGGTAAGGCACACTCATCACTATTTATGAAACCTAAGGACACGTGGAAGAAAGAGAATCAATTTAACAGAAGGTTAACTAAGGAACCACACAAGTCCAAGTGGAGGATGAATCATCATACACACACAGGCATGCATCATACTAGATGTTTTATATGCAATAAATATGGTCATAGGGCTGCCAAGTGTTATTATAATTCCATGCATGTGAGACCCAAGATTAGACAAATTTGGGTCCCCAAAGGCACTAACAAAGAAGGACCCATGCAAATATGGGTACCAAAATAAAGGTCCAAATGTTTTAACAGGAAAAGAGCTCCACGACCTCAACATAGTATCTGGACAGTGGATGCTCAAGGCATATGACAGGGAACAAAGCCCTATTATCTAATTTCATAGAAAAGGAGGGTCCCTCTATTATCTTTGGAGACAACGGCTTGGGCAAAACAAGAGGATATGGCTCTGCTAGCAATGGTGCAGTATCTTTCAGCAAAGTAGCATATGTAGAAGGTCTCCAATACAACCTTCTAAGCATCAGTCAACTCTGCGACAAGGGTCATCAAGTGACATTCCTCAACAACCAATGTCAAGACAGAGACTTGAAGACATCTGTTGTAAAGCTAACCGGGATAAGAGAAGGAAATGTCTACACAGTGGATCTTGGTCAACTAAGCTTAGAATAGACAATATGTTTTCTGGCAAAAGCATCTGAAGAAATGAGTTGGCTATGGCACAGACGGTTGTCTCACTTAAACTTCAAAAGCTTGTCTAAACTAGCATCAAAAGACCTAGTAGCTGGCCTACCCAAGCTCAACTTCGTGAAGGAAAAGCCATGCAATGCCTGTCAGCTTGGAAAGCAAACCAGAAGCTCATTCAAGAGCAAAATTGCCAACTCTATTGATAAGCCTCTGCAGTTGCTCCACATGGATCTCTTTGGGCCAATCCCAACAACTAGTCTTGGAGGAAAAAGGTACTCTCTAGTCATAGTCGACGACTACACCAGATTCACATGGGTATTCTTCCTAACTTCAAAGGATGAAACGATCTCCGAATTAATCAAGATGTTCAGACTGGTGATGAACGAGAAATGAGAGAAAATCAAGGCCATAAGGAGTGATCATGGAAGAGAATTCGATTTCTCTGAAATAGACCAATTCTGCACAGACAATGGCATCAGTCATAACTTCTCAGCTCCACAAACTCCTCAACAAAATGGAGTTGCTGAAAGAAAGAACAGAACCCTAATAGAGGCTGGTAGGACTATACTAGTAGCAGCTCGTCTGCCTGAATATTTCTGGGCAGAAGCTGTCAACACTACATGCTACACGCAGAACAGATCATTAATTCACTCTACGATCAAGAAGACGCCCTACGAACTGTGGAAAGGAAGGAAGCCAAGTGTCAGCTACTTCCATGTCTTTGGCTGTGCATGCTACATTCTCAAAAATGGAAAGCAGTATCTAACAAAATTCCAGCCCAAGTCAGACGAAGGGATCTTTCTTGGGTATGCCACAGACAATAAAGCTTACAGAGTGTTCAACAAGAAGACACTGAATGTTGAAGTCTCGATACACATCATCTTTGATGAAACTAACTTAGACAAAACAGTGCCTCAAGACATTACGACCGATAGTACAGACACTACGAATGAAGTTGTCGAGCTCAACACTACAATCGTAGTGCCGGACAGTGAAATCATAGAGCATGAGAACGTGATCGTAGAGAGGTCAATGCAAGACAGCGAGCCTCCACTCCAAGAAGAAGAGATAAATCGTGAAGACTTAAGACAGAAAGGCATTAGGACAGATGTTCCAATCGGTAACAAATGGGCAAGGGATCACACTCAAGATTTAATCATTAGAGATCCGAGTGCCAGAGTCAAAACAAGAGCTGCTACTCAGAATGAATGCTTTTATCTAAGCTTCATGTCACAAATAGAGCCAAAGAAGATAGAGGATGCTATGGAAGACTCCAGTTGGATAGAAGCAATGTAGGAAGAACTCAACCAATTTGAACGAAGAAAAGTATGGAGATTGGTACCAAGACTAAAGAGTCATCATGTGATAGGAACTAAGTGGGTCTTTAGAAACAAAATGGATAAAGATGGGGTCATAACCAGAAACAAGGCAAGACTAGTGGCAAAAGGCTATTCTCAAGAAGAAGGTATCGATTACGATGAGACATTTGCACCTATTGCCAGAATAGAAGCCATCAGAATCTTTCTTGCCTTTGCTGCCCACATGAAGTTAAAAGTCTTTCAGATGGATGTCAAAAGTGCATTTCTAAATGGAGAACTCCAAGAAGAAGTCTATGTAGAGCAACCTCCAGGTTTCATCAATCCATCTCTTTCCAATTATGTCTATAGATTAGATAAAGCTTTATATGGTCTTAAACAAGCACCTAAAGCATGGTATGAAACACTGACTAACTTCTTAATTGAAAATGGGTTCACTAGAGGTAGAGTAGATACCACACTGTTTCTTAGAAAGCATAAAGATAAAATCTTACTAGTTCAAATATATGTTGATGATATTATTTTTGGTTCTACTGACAAAAAGTTATGCAAGAGATTCTTTAAGCTAATGCAGAGCAAGTTTGAAATGAGTATGATAGGTGAGCTGAATTTCTTCCTTGGACTGCAAGTATAGTAGAATGATGAAGGAATTTTCATAAACCAAGCCAAGTACATCAAAGACTTACTGAAAAAGTATGGCATGGAATCAGCCTCTCCCATGAAAACACCAATTGCTCCAGCAACCAAGCTTGACAAGGATGAGAAAGGTAAAAGTATTGATATCACTCAATACAGAGGTATGATAGGTTCTCTTTTATACCTAACTGCCAGTAAACCAAACATAATGTTTGCAACATGCATATGTGCTAGATTTCAGGCTAACCCTAAAGAGTCACATTTATCTGTTGTAAAGAGGATCTTCAGGTATCTCAAGGGTACACCTTACTTGGGGCTTTGGTACCCCAAGGAATCCTCATTAGAACTAACAGGATACACAAGTGCTGATTTTGCAGGATGCAAAATAGATAGAAAAAGTACCAATGGCACTTGTCAACCGCTAGAAATGACTTTGTGTCTGGTTTAGCAAAAGTAAAACTCGATGTCTACTTCAACCGCAGGTTTAATATATATTCTTCGGGCAACAAGCTTTCGATCCTATGGACGAGAAATCAGCTAGCTGACTATGGTTTTGATTTCAAATCTATTCCCATACACTGTGATAACACAAGTGCCATAGCAATAACTCATAATCCTGTTATGCATTATAGGACTAAGCATATAGAAATAAGGTATCACTTCATTAGGGATCATGTGCAAAATAGAACTATATCTTTACAATATATCCCTACTAAAAATCAACTAGCTGATGTTTTTACAAAACCCCTAGATGAATCCAGATTTAATAAGTTAATAAGCGAGCTAGGCATTCTAAATCTACAACCATGAAATATATGTTCTAGATTATGCTAACCATGACAGATACAAAGGCTGAACTCAAAATCGTAAACATGATCAAGGAAAGTTCACGATCGTAGAGCTGAAAAGATAACTACCTCAACGATTGTAGCAAAGACTCAACCATCGAAGTGCATACTCAACGATGACACAAGCCCCATCAATAAAGCAAAAATGCACCCTGTGATGACAAGCTTCATAAACAAGGCAATCTCTCTAAGAGGTGCCTCAGGAACAAACCTAACCCTTGAATCTCTCCAAGAGGTTGGCCCTTCCTGAGCTGCCTTAAAAGAATGCTTTATCAAAAACTCATCACAAGGATTCGGATAGACTCAACGATCTCGCAATGACTCAACGAATCTTTGGACACGATGACTCGACGATCGTAGGGCGGACTCAACGCAATCTTTGGAAACGGACTCGACGATCGCGCAGGACAAACTCAATCTAACATAAGACTACCTCAACGATCGTAGTCTTCCCTAAGGACACCCCGATTCTTCAAGAAGTCAAGGCAAATCAAGACATTCTGAATGCTTAAAATCGTGAGAGCCAAGCAAAAGTCGACACTTGTCCCACTAAGCAAAAAAGAAGAGAGGGAAGTTACAAGTACAAATTGAAATCGTATTTTTTTTGAAATCTGAAGTTCAAAAGATTATCTCTCTCTCAAAGCAAAAGCCCTAACTCAGACGAAAACTCAGTTGATTCTCACTTCTAGTTAGAAAATCAATGGCATCATCCAATTTATCTCAGGCTACAGACTCTGCTTTGACGAGTTCAAGACTGCTCCACCAAATTTCACAAGACCCTGGCGCTACTGAAGAAGGCAGGTCTCGAAGAGGCTCTGGGCGAAGACACGTTGATATATCCCAAGTTAGTGAAGGAGTTCTACAAGAATGGTGTGTTTGAAAACAACACCATCACTACAAAAGTAAAGGGAGTAGAAATCAGACTGAAGGCAGAGGACTTCAATCTTGCCCTAGGTCTCAAGAATGAAGGGCATCCACACTTAGATTCCGTAGACTTCCAAGAGGGACTAAGAAAAATGCATCACAAGAAAAACACCTTTGTGAAAGGGTACAAGAAGAAGGAGTTCCCCTAGAGGTACAAATTTTTAGCTGATATTATTGGGAAATGTATATGCTACAAGAGCTCAGGTCATGACTCGGTGAATGAAGCTCAACTTAAGCTCATGACTGCCATGTATTATGGTATATAACTCAACTATGGAGCTATATTGCTCGAATGGATTGGTAAGTGGATAGTAAACTCAAAGAAATCAAAAAGCCCTCAGAAGATGCTATATGGGCATTTCTTGAGTATCATTCTACAATCTACACTGGGTGACAAAATTGGGGATAAAGAGGGAGAAGCCATCAACCCAAATCAAAGAATGACCCAGCAGTTATTTGAAAACTGGAATAGGAACCCTGCTGAGTATGTACGAATGATGACTGAGTCCAGTGGAAGAACTGGGGAACTGAAGAACTCAGGCATTCCAGGAAACATGTCCGTTGTCAGGGAAGAAGAAGAAGAAGAAGAAGAAATCAACAAAGAAGAAGAACCCTCTGTCCTTACCAGAAAAAGCAAGGGCAAGAGAAAGCTAAGAGCTAGACAGGTGGAAGAACTTCAAGGATCTACTACTAATATACCTGTAGAGTCCTCTGATATAGAGACTCTGAGGATGCTAAGGAGAAAGCAGTAGCAAGATGAAGCATATGAGGATCAGGCTACCATATCCCAGATCCTGAAGAAAAATAAAGTTGGTCAAAAGTCCGAAAGGCCATCAGTCACCTCAATCGTAGAGTCTCTACTGCTTTGTGGAGACCAGCACTCAGCGGGCGCATAAGGAGGTAGTTGCTTCAAGCATAATGGCTGTTGAACAGGACAAAGCTGAGATTCAAAAGAGTCCTGAAGTTGTGACTAAACCCAACAAAGCAAGGAGAAAGCTGGTCAAGAAGTACATTCTTGAAAATAAAAAGGTACTGAAGAAGGAAGCAAAGAGCATGACTGCTAAGAAGGAACTGTCCCGCAGAAGTTAAGAAGACAAAGTTCCAAATGAGGGAAGATCCCAAAATTCTCATGATAGAGAATACACCACCGAGAGGGAGATGGTCAAGCTCAAGAAAATGCTCCACTTGAGGGGGAGCTTTTGATCTTATAAGAAAATGATCAAGTTGAGGGGGAGCCTCAAGATATCCCCATGGCAGAAGAAGATGTCCCTGCCAGAAATGAAGAGGAACCAGTAAAAGATCATCAAGATTCCATTGAGATAATGGAGTCCTTTAACGAAGAAAGAAAAGAGGAAGAAGATGATGATGATCTTCAGATCACTGGTGTAGGTAGAGATGGTTATAGAAGCTACCTATACAATCAGATGTTCTCATACCTACCCATGATGCCATACCATCAAACCCAAATCAACAACTCTTGGGATCACATGTTCTGGAGTTTCAAAGAATATCCAGCCATCTCAGTGTTGGCTCATGGATTCCCAGGGAGATTTCACTTTGCAAAGAAGTTGATTACCAACACCTCTTCCTCAAAGGATAAACTTGAGGTATTATCTATCCTTACTCACTTCAGAGTTAATCACTTGACATCATCATCATTTAGTCAATTCCATGAATTCCCTCAATGGTTGGAAGTGATTCTCAATCCAGTAAATAGATTCCCAGATACAGAATCCCAAAATTCTGTAACTGAAGAACCAAATACAGCCAACCTTATTTTGCTTTCACAAACCACCATCTCTACGATCCATGACTCTAGCCCAGTCGTAGAGTCCCAAATAGAAATCGTAGAGCCCCATATTCCAAACATAGAAACTCAGGCCCCTCCATCGGACATACCATCCTCCTCCTCAAATGACTATTTTAGTCTTGATCTTGTTCTCTACTCCATGCAAGATCAGTCTCAAAAAGAATCCCCACCATCCAGTAATCCTCAAACCAATGATTCTCTCCCAAATCTGCCCACAAAGGATGACTTGAAGGAAGTAACCAAGGACATGGTCAAGAATATAGAAGAAAGCCTGGAATCTCACTCCGACTGAATCAAATGATCACAGCTGCAAATAACTTTCCTGGTACTATGAATGCTGAGCTTACAAAGAAGCTGAGGGAATTATCTAAAAAATTCTTAAGAGCATGAAGGATAGAGATGAGATTCACTTCCGTGTAGCCACCAAGCAAAGAGAGGTCGTTTTCTTGAAATGCGTAAAAAATCAAGAAGTTCAAAATAAACTTATGCTAGAGAACTTCATCAACTTGAAAGCCTCAGTCCAAGAATTCCAGAAATCCTATGTCAATCAGGAAAGTCAGAATGACATTGTTCTCACTGCCCTCCGAAACAAAGAAGCAAGATCGGAAAAACAGATCAAGGAAAGTCGAGAGGACATTGCTCAGACACAAAGCCAACTGAATGAGCTTGTCCAAGGAGTCAATAGACTTTTTATAGACATTCGAACCCTTGATGCTGACATAAAGGGGAAGAATAAAGGGAAAGGAGTTCATGGAGCACAGGGAGATCAGGGCAGAGGCAGAGGGGGTCAAGGAGGTCAAGGAAATGAAGAAAGGGGAAAAGGACAATTTCATGCTCAAGCGTCAAGAAGCCCTCCTGCAAGACAATTCCACCATCAGACTCAACAATCTGATCAGTAGGGAATTTTAACGGTCATACCTTTAATCCATCAAGAGTCAACTCCCAGCTCACAAGATGTGTCTACCGTACGCATAAGAATGCCAACTAGAGATCCTGCATTCATGTACAGGCATTAGGAAAATCCAAGACTAAGTCCAAGCGAGCTGGAAGAGTTAGCCAGAAACGAGGAAGCTTGCAGAAAAAGAAGGGCTGAAGAGTATGCCAACCCACCAAGAAAAAGGTCAAAGAAATAGAGATAAGTTGAAACCTTAAATTCTTATTGATGTAAAGCTAAAACTACAATATTTCTTGAACATCAATAAATTTATGCTTATTCTCTAGAAATTTCAGCTGCTCACTAAAATACTAAGTCATGTTTAAATTTCCTGCAAATGCATCTAGACAATTATGACAACAAATCTCCTTGGTTATTTCAACATCAAATAGGGGGAGATTGTTAGGAGAATGCATATTATGATTTGATGGTTTAATATATATGTTCATAATTATTTGTAAAGTCCTTCCAAGTAAGATATGTACAGGGACTTAGTGATAGATCAAATTTATTAGGTTGATCTAAGCTCTTAACGTGTATCATTCTGTAATAGAATGTATAGATAGAATGATCAAAGCTGTTAGGTTGATCTTGAGATGTAATAGATAGGCTTCAAAGAAATCGTAGTGTATCATCTGATCAACATTGCAGAAGTTAAGGCAGAAATGTAGAGCTTCAAAGATCGTAGTGTGCCTGCCTTGAAGGGACTCTTTGGAAATCATAGAGTGGTCCCAACGTTTGTCGAGCCTTCTCTACGATCGTAGTGTGCTGAAGGAAACATGGAGTTTATAAGTCAACGATCGTAGTGTGCTCTCGGAAACGTAGAGTTAGAACCTAGCAAGCAAATATCGTAGTGTGCAAGGGTTTAAGAGAAATCGTAGTGCTCTCTATTGATAGCATCAGATCAAGCACCAAGGCGACAAGTCACTACGATCTAAATGGTAGAGTATCATGATATGAATCATAGAGCAATTGTCGTATGTCAGAAAACATCGAGCCTCATGATTTATGTGAAGACAGATTTCAACATATGAGGAATAGATTCTAGACGTTGCAGTACTCATCAGTCCCAGAGTAATATAAAATATCCTTAGTATGCAACAAAGAAGCGTATTGAAGAAGCTAAGGAAAGTACCATCGGTAAGGGGGCAAAACACCTTTTCAGGTGTTAGGTGAGAAAGCCGTCTGCAGTGTCAGTGGGCCAGAATACAGTTTCAGAAGATGTGCAAAAATATCTCCATCAAAGATCAGAAAAGTCAAACGCATTTAATACCTCAACGGATAGTTTTCAAGATCACATATATGCAAATCAGATAGATGAGAGAGAACTAAGCAAGCATTGAACAAACAACGTGAACATCTCTCTCAAGCTCAACTCTACGATCTGAGATATTGCAAAGCTTGCTCAGCTACTCAGTTCTTACGAACAAGTGCTTTCACAGCAACTGAGTAGCAACCAGTAAGAACTCAACATCTATCAACCAACTGAAGAAGAGTACCAAGTCTGCTGGACTTGAAGAGTTCGTAGTGAACTGTAAGAAAGCCAAGTCTGCTGGAATTGAAGAGTTCAAGAGTGAACTATGAAGTTCCTAGACTGCTGGTCTAGAAGGAATCTGTGTGATTCAGAAGTTGTAAAAGACATCCTAGTGGATTACCTACTTGTCGAAGTAGAAGAGTGGACTAGGAGCTTTAAATGCTCTGAACCACTTAAAACGACGGTGTCTTTTACATTCATACCATAACTGCTATATCTGTTATAACTGCCATAACTGCCTCACTCTCATAACTCCATTGCTTGGTAAAGAAGATTAAAATAAATATTTATTCTACTAAGTTTTAATCATTATCAAAGAACAAGTTTAAAACGAAAAGATTTTTAAATATCTATTCAACCCCCCCTTCTAGATAACTATTGTGCCAACTAGGAACTAACAGGACTGTCCCAAGAAGGGGTTTTGAGGGGCAGGATCAGGAGGGAACAAGGAACACAGCGGTGGAAGTACTTTAACTATGACGGGACCAACCGCAACCAACCGACCGACCGCCAGGACCTTCAACATTACAGTGCAGGATGTTGTGTAGTCTCGCGATGTGGTGTCAGGTATCATTCCGATCAATAAAGTTAATGCTTATGTATTATTTGATTAGGCTACTACTTGTTCATTTATATCTAATGACTTTGCTAAGAACTTGGAATTGTCTAAGGATGAGTTAGAATTCCCCATGAACATAGAGATTTTAAATAGAGAAGTGATCCTTGTTAAGTACGTACACAAGAACTGTAGGGTGGATATTAAGGGTAATATTATGAACGTAGATCTTATCCCTATCAGACTTGGGGAATTTGATGTCATTTTGGGAATGGATCGGTTATTCAATTACGGGGCTGTAATTGATTGCCAGAGGAAATGTATTAACCTTATGACTCCGTTAAAAGTTGTATTCTATGGCAGCAAGTCACCTAGACAAGCGAGTTATCTGACAATGATGCAGGCCAGGAAGTTGTTAAGACAAGGCTATATAGGATATTTAACTTACATAGTTGACAGTCGTAAAAAGAAACTGAAAATAGAGGAGATACCAATAGTGAGGGACTTTGCAGACGTATTTTTGGATGATCTGCTAGGACTTCCGCAAGATAGAGAGGTTGAGTTTGTAATCAATTTGGCACCACAAACAACTCCAATATCGAAGGCACCGTACCGAATGGCACCGGAAGAGATGAAAGAATTGATGGTCCAACTTCAAGAGTTACTAGACAAGAAGTACATTTAACCGAGCGTATCGCCGTGGGGAGCGCCAGTGTTATTTGTGAAGAAGAAGGATGGGATGTTGCGGCTTTGCATCGACTATAGAGAACTAAAAAAGGTCTCCATTAAGAATAGATATCCATTACCGAGGATTGACGATCTATTTGATCAATTGAAGGGAGCAAAATACTTTTCAAAGATAGACTTGTGGAGTGGTTATCATCAACTGAAGGTGAGGCCAGAGGATGTGCCCGAAGATAGCATTTAGGACTCGATATGTTCACTATAAATTTCTGGTGATGTCATTTGGTCTAACGAATGCTCTTGCAGCATTTATGGACCTCATTAACAGAGTATTCAAACCATTTTTGAATAAATTCATAGTGGTCTTTATCGATGACATTTTGGTATATTCAAAAATCAAGGAAGAACACGTAGAGCATTTGAAAGTAATGTTAGAGGCGTTGAGAAGAGAGAAGTTGTATGCCAAATTTTTGAAGTATGAATTCTGGATTGAAATGGTACAATTTCTAGGACATGTGATCAATAAGCACAGAATTTTGGTAGACCCCTCTAAAGTTGAAGTTGTAATGAACTGGGATCAGCCGAAAACACCGTCGGAAGTAAGAAGTTTTCTTGGATTGGCAGATTATTATAGAAGATTCATTCATAACTTTTCCAAGATCGCAACCCCGCTGACGAATTTGACGAGGAAAGATGTGAAATTCATTTGGATAGAGAAGTGTGAAGAAAGCTTTTAAGAACTTAAGAAGAGATTAAGTACAGCACCTGTGTTATCTCTTCCAGATGACATAAGGAATTCTGTGGTTTATAGTGATGTATCGCATAAAGGACTGGGATGTTTGCTTATGCAAAATCGCAAGTTCATTACGTATGCGTCACGATAATTGAAGGACTATGAGAAGGGGTATCCAACACACGACTTGGAATTAGCTGTAATGGCATTTGCTTTGAAAATCTGGAGACATTATCTTTACGGGGAGAAGTGTGAAATATATACAGAATATATATATTTTGTGGTTTTGTGTGTGAGATGAAATGTGAGCCTTTAGATTAAGTTAGAATGAATTTGAGTCATTGTTGCACTTTCTCAAATTATAGAATTCAAATTAAGTTCTGTTTTATTATATAGATATTTATATTTCACGTCCTGCCTGGAGTTTACTTCGTAGCAGTTGATTGTTCATAAATATATATATATAGCTTTTATACATATATAACTATTTATAACTTTTGTACATATTGTATCATCATGTGAGCCTAGGAATCATGTGATCACAAATTTAGTTCTTGAATCTAGATTCGGTTCCCGTGATGTACATTTTCAGCTACAACTAGCTTGTAAATTATTCACGGTGTCTGAATTTCCTTAGATGGCTTTTATGCCCACAAGGAGCACGACACTGCTATGTATCTTATTTTTTCAAAGATGCTTCGTATCTCAAAAATAATAAAGCAATCAAGCCGAACAGATAATAAAATGGAAGTATCAAAGGCCTCAATTACTATTGAGCACAAAGGTTTGAAAAACATGTTTTACAAAACATCACTGCTACATCTTGTTAAAATTGAACTTTTATACAAAATTCAAACCTTTTGTATATAGGTGCAAATGAGGCATAGCACTACTTCAACACAACTGCACATAGACCTACACACACATTCAGATAAAAGTTTAAATTAAAAAGTGCCAGTCACCGTGTTACCACGGATGTCGGGGGGTGCCTAACACCTTCCCTCCGCATAATCAAGCCCCCGGACTCTAATGAATCTCGGTTTCACAAACCAATTACGCAATGTCACATCACTAGGTCTATGTGCAAACCTTTTCTCGGTTGAATTGGTGCAACCATTTAAAAATACCAACTGGCGACTCTTACAGTCCAATTGTCGACATATACATGTCGGACCTTTTCACAACTTATTTTTTCAAAAAAATCTCACCTAACTTGAGAACACCAAAAGACAAGAACAGAAAAGGGACAAATAAAAATCCAGACGTCGACATGTGCCTAACACCTTCCGTCCACTTAATCAAGCCCTCGGACCCTAACAAATTTTGGTTTCGTAGACTAGTTAAACACTGTCACATCACTAGGTCTTTGTGTAAACCTTTTCTCGGTTGAGTTGGTGCAACCATTTAAAAATACCAACTGGCCACTCTTACAGTCAAATCGTCGACATATACATGTCGGACCTTTTCAAACAAATCTCACCTAACATGAGAACACTAAAAGACAAGAACAAAAAGGGACAAATAAAAATCTCGACGTCGACAATACACAAGATATTATGATAATCTCAAGTCTAAGGATCACTTGTACTACTATCACTACAGGAATTCCTATTAACAGGCAAGTAAAACTCCATTAGGTATTCCTTAGCAAGCCACGTCAGTGAACTTATTCTCCAATAAGCACCTATATACCTGCTTTAGTGTCTCCAAAAAAATGATCATGAGATCAATCATCCTCATCCAATGAGCAAGTAACGTATGTACCAATCTATCCGGATTTACTAATTCCCGTTTTAGTAATCCAACGATTAGGAACAATTTTAATTTATGAGCTATCTAAGAATTTAGATCTCATTAGCATGATCATCATCATGATTCTAAAAGCATTGCTTAAAACTATGAGTTTATCACATATTATAAAACAACATCATGTAGATAAATTAAAAGCCTTTAATTAAAAATTCTTTTATTAATAAATGAATAAGACTGTTACAAAGTATATACTTTATCATCAAACATGATTGGCTTATGTGCATACTAATTTCAATCTCCCACTTGAACTAAAGTCAATCGCCATGGTATCTCATACCCTTCTTTTCTAAGTGGCGATCATCCATTTATTGGATAAGTTTTAGTTAATGGATATGTAATGTTGTTCTTGAGAGTCCACTATCTTTATAGTGACTTCTCCTCTTTCAATGATTGTTTAATCAAATGAAAGTGCCGCAACACATGTTTAGATCTAAGAAGAGACTTATGAACTATTCCTAGTTTTGTAATGAACTTTTCATCTAAATAATTAACTTGCAGCTTCATTTACAGATATATACTTTGTCTTTATCACTCAACCAACAACTCTTTGTTGTTTGGAACCTTTCCAATTCACTACACCACCATTCAAGGTAACGTTTTACTGAAAAGTGGATTTGTTGTCATCTTGGTTAATCTAAAAAAAACCTGAGTTTGTTATGCCCTCTAGTTTTAATCAGATCCACCATTAATCATGATCACATCTTTAGTATTGGTTAAGTACTTTTAAGATGTTTTTCACTGTCTTACAGTGATCTTCTCCAGAATATGACCGATTAACATCAGGTCTCGTACATTGCATTGCATACATAATAGTTACTCATGTGATCTCTCTTTCCAGGAGTCTATGGAGACAATGAAGAGAGATACACTCCATGACCAATCATCATGAGACTTCTCTTGGAGTTTGCCATGCTAAACGGCTTTAACATCAAATGAATATATGTTCCTTGGGTTAAGCCGATCATCCTTTTAAATCTATCTATATAGATTTATATCCCCAATTAAGATACTCTTCCCAAATCATTCATGGAGGAAAGTTTAGACAACTTTATCTTTACTGATTGTAGCATTGGTATGTCATTCCTTATCCGTAGTATATCAACACATAATTCTAAGAATGTCACGATGCTCTCACTGACCCTTTTGTGCACATTAGGTTCATTATTTTTTTTGATAAAATCAAATTCTTTTGATTATCTCATCAAAATGAATGTTCCATTTTTAAGAAGCTTACTTCAATCCATTTCTCTGAGTGTCTACAACTCTTACCTCATTGTATGTAGCTGGATCATTATCTTCTATGATGCGTACCTCATCATCATCATCTATGATGAATCCATACCTCCCAAGTATCTTCAGTACTATTCCAGATTTATGCTTCAGTTGTGGTACAATAGGTTTATCTATAAGTTCCTCTTTTTGACTTATAGTGCTTTGTGGTTCTTCAACTCTTTAAGAACTAGTATCCTCCCACTAGCCCTTTCAATGATAAACACCTTTATCTTAGAAGGCAGTGTGTTTCGCAACAAACACCTTTTGCTCAATAGGATTATAGAATATATATACCCTAAACATACTTTAGGATGTCCCAAAAATCTGCACTTGTCAAATCTTGTCACATGAAGGAGGAATAATTCATCAAGCTGGAGAAAAACAATATGTACGTGTCGCAATATGAGGCTAAGTTTGCCGAGTTATCACAGTTTGCATTCCATTTGGTTGATAATGAGGAGCGAATGACGCGAATGTTTCTGCGAGGTTTGAAACCTGAAATATGTCAATACCTCATTTCTCACAAACTTTGCTTGTATTCAGATGTTGTGAATAGGGCTCAGTTATTGGAGTATGATAATGAGTCAACCCAACCAAGAGATAGCAGTCGACAAAATGATAATACCAGTGGTAGCAGTCATCGAAGTGGTGACAACAAACGTAGAGGAAATCAACATGCCAGAAATGGTAACCACTTCGGTGGTAATCCTGGCCAAGATAATAGAAGTGGAAATTTCAAGAAGAGGAGATTCAATAATAATGGAAAGACGTCAGCACACAGCAACCCAAAGTGTTTTACAATTGCGAAAAAAAGGCCACCTATCACGATTTTGTCATGTAGTAAAGACAAGTCTAGCTGGGATGGTGACACCAAATGTCATTCCAGATAAGTCAAAGCCGCTAGTTCAAGGGAGAGCGTTTGTCGTGACCTCCCAAAAAGCAAGGAACCCGAATGAAGTTATCACGGGTAAGCTAATCATAAACTCTTGCGAAGTCTATTCTTTATTTGATACCAGTTCTACCCATTCTTTTATTTCTCCTACTTGCGTTCAAAATTTAAATTTAACTCCGGAGAAATTAGACTTTGACTTATCTGTTGAAACTCTGTTTGGAGAAATCTTCATTACATCCACTATTTATAAATCTTGTTTGATTCAAATCGGCACCCTCACATTACCTGTTGATCTCATCTCTTTGAAAATACTTGCATTTAATGTGATTTTAGGAATTGATTGGTTAACTACTCATCATGCTAAAATTGATTATTTTCATAAGCTTGTTAGCTTTCATATTCCTAATGAACCTATTGTGTGAATTCATGCAACCAATCCACTAAAGTCAATCACTATCATATCAAGCCATAAAGCAATTCGTTTATTGAAAAATGGATGTCAAGCTTTTTTAGCCCATGTCACAGATTTAATCAAAAATATGTCAGATTTGAATGATATTTCAATTGTTAATAAATTTTCTGACGTATTTCCTGAAGAACTTCCTGGCCTACCCTCAGAACGTGAAATCAAATTTTGTATTGACCTTGAACTCGGTAGAAAACCCATTTCCAAAACCCCATATCGTATGGCTCCTATTGAACTTTAGGAGTTAAAAACCCAACTGCAAGAATTATTAGACATCGGTTTCATTCATCCTAGTACGCCTCTTTGGGGTGCTCATGTTCTATTCGTAAAGAAGAAAGATATGATTATGAGACTTTGCATTGATTATCGGGAGTTGAATCATGTCACCATCAAAAATAGGTACCCGTTGCCTCGCATTGATGACATGTTTGACCAGTTGCAAGGTGCCAAATTCTTTTCAAAGATTGATCTTCGTTCCGGATATCATCAGTTAAAGATTAAAACTAATGACATTCCAAAGACTGCTTTAAGAACTCAACGGGCATTACGAATTCCTAGTCATGTCTTTCAGATTGACTAATGCTTTTGATGCCTTCATGAATATGATGAATGAAGTATTCAAGGAATATTTAGATCATTTTGTGGTTGTCTTTATTGATGACATCCTCATTACTCCAAAAGCCGTGAAGATCATGAGCAACACTTGAAGTTGATAATCCAAAAGCTTCGTGAAAACAAGTTATATGCCAAGTTAAAGAAATAGGAGTTTTGGCTTGAGAAAGTAGCATTTATTGGGCACGTGATATCAAATCACAGAATATTTGTTGACCCAGCGAAGATTGAAGTAATACAAAGCTGGGAGCAACCTAAGTCAGTAACCGAAGTACGTAGCTTTTTGGGCTTAGATGGTTATTATCTGAGATTCGTGGAAGGATTTTCTCGGATCGCTACTCCATTAACTCAGCTAACTTGAAAAGATACAAAATTCGATTAGAGCGAGGAATGTGAGAAGAGTCTTTAAGAACTCAAGAGGAGACTCATTTCAGCACCTGTTCTGATAATACCATCTGGTTCGGAGGGATTTGTCATCTACAACGATGCTTCAGGCAGAGGGTTAGGATGTGTTCTCATGCAACATGGGAAAGTCATAGCCTATGCCTCACGACAACTCAAAGAATATGAGAGGAATTATCCTACTCATGATCTAAAATTGGCAGCAGTCGTTTTTACGCTTAAAATCTGGAGGCATTACTTGTATGGGGAGAAGGTGGAGATCTATACAGATTATAAAAGCCTCAAATATTTTTTCACCCAAAAGGAACTCAACATGTGGCAACGACATTGGCTCGAGCTGTTAAAATATTACGATCATACCAATCAATACCATCAGAGAAAAGCGAACGTGGTAGCTGACGTGTTGAGTGGAAGATCATATGCGGGTACAAGTGCGATATTCTCAACACAAAGGCCCATTTGGTATGACTTACAAAGGATAGAGATAGAGTTAAAGACTCTAGGGACCCAGGTGATGATGTCAAATATACGAGTAGAACCGACTTTAATCGATAAAGTTAAAGCTGCTCAAGCTACAGACCTGGAGCTGATGCGTATGAGGAAGAGAGTACCAGAAAGTGTTATTCCGAAATCAAGAATCAATGAAGAAGGAATACTTTAAGTCAACTCCAGACTTTGTGTTCCTAACGACTCTGATTTGAAGTATAAAATCATGATGGAGGCGCACAACACACCGTTTGTAATCCATCTTGGGAGTACCAAAATGTATCGTGATCTTGGACATACATTTTGGTGGAGCAATATAAAAGGAGAGATCGTGGAGTTTATCTCAAAGTTTCAAACTTGTCAACGTGTCAAGGCGGAGCATCAAATGCGAAAAGGTCCATTGCAACCACTTGGAATTCTAGAATAGAAGTGGGAGCACATTACCATAGATTTCCTTACTAGTATTCCCAAGGTTTCTCAAGACATAGATGCAATTTGAGTTATTATTGATAGATTAACCAAGTTATCTCATTTTTTACCTATACGAGAAACTTATTCACTTGAACGTCTTGCTCGTATATACATAAATGAGATTGTAAGACTGTGTGATATGCCAGTATCCATAGTTTCTGATTGAGACCCAAGATTTACTTCACGATTTTGGGTTAGTTTGCAAAAATCTATGGGCACAGATTTACGATTCAGTTCGGTATATCATCCTCAAACGGACGGGCAGTCGAAGAGGACTATTCTAACTCTTGAAGATCTATTAAGATTATGTGTCCTAGACTTCAAAGGAAGTTAGGACAAGTTCTTGCCATTAGTGAAATTCTCCAACAACAATAGTTATCAAGCAAGTATAGGCATGGCTCCATTCGAGGTGTTGTATGGACGCAAGTGTTGTTATTCAGTATGTTGGGATGAGGTGGGTGAAGCAACGTTGTTGGGACCGGAATTGGTACGCATGACAACGAAAAAGATTCAAATGATCTGGAAACGTATAAAAACCTCACAAGATCGACAAAAGAGTTATGCTGATCTTCATCGATGGGGTGCGGAATTCAATGTTGGAGATCATGTGTTGTTACGTGTTGTTCCATGGAAAGGAGTTACGAGATTTGGAAAGAGAGGAAAACTTAATCCTCGATTCATTGGCCCATTTGAAATCCTCGATCGAGTAAGAACTATATCATATAGACTCGCCTTACCACCAAGTATGTCTCGTGTTCATAACATTTTTCACATATCTATGTTACGTAAATATGTGGAAGACCCGAACCACATTATTGATTTAGAACCGGATGAGATAACGAAAGATTTAACGTATGAAGAGGTACCTGTTAAAATCTTGGATAAGAAAGAACATATTCTACGCTCCAAGGTTATACCTAAAGTCAAAGTATTGGGGAGAAACCACAATGTTGAGGAAATAAACTGGGAGTTAGAATCTGAAATGAAATCAAGGTATCCTCACCTATTCGATATACCATGTACGTACACCAATTTCAAGGATGAAATTTTATAAGAATGGGAGGTTGTAAGACCCCAACTTTTATGAATAAAGATTTATTTTTCTTTAAATATCATTTTGAATATTATGGTGTGGATTTGATATAATGTTATAGTTGTGGGTTATATTTACAAATTTTGCAAAGTAAGCAAGTTGTTATAAAATATTCATTGGTCGGGGAATATTCGTTTTATCAGGAAATATTCGTACGATGACACAATCATTGGTGGACCCTATAACGAAATTACTATCAGAATGAGAAAATGACATAAATTGTGACACCCCCAAATCATGGTACTTCATTTTCTCAAGATTTGGTGTTCACTTAATCAAAACATTCATTTTTAACTACCCAATCATAATAAAATTGAATAAATAAAAAAAACCTGCCCATACAGGATTAAACTTAAATAAAAATCTCCCAGGATATCTAACCTTTAATTACAATCATTCAAATGCGGAAATTAAGTTATTACATCATTCAAAAGTCTATAACGATAAAATAAAATTACAAGTCTTCATCACTTATACATTTTTCCCTTTCCTTTGCTAGTAGTAGGTTCATTGACCTTCTCAACCTTAGCTGCAATAAGTATTTAATATGCAAGAGTGAGCAAATAAGGCTCACTTAAAATAAGAATGAATAACTTTACATCATTACAACATTTGCCAGAAAATGGTTCAATAGAACTTAATGATAGGTTCTATTAACATTTTTAAACATACTACTGAGGGTCTAATGACCACGAATCATGTCCACAGTTATAAGTAATCTTTCAACTTTAACTTTAACAATCATAAGACTATAAGGACTCCGCGTACTTAGGAGGATCAACCCTTCGTACAATGTATTGTGTATAACCATTTCAATGATAAGCGTAAACCTCTAATAAAAGAGTTGTTCATCTCAGTATTTAGAATACAAGTTCGCACCAAAGTAAGTTTGGTTTGGATACTGTCGACGTCGGGATTTTTGGATGTCCCTTTCCGTTACTTGTTCTTTGGTGTTCTCAGTTTAGGTGAGATTTGTTTGAAAAAACAAGTGAAAAAGGTCAGACATGTATAATGTCGACGATGGACTGTTAAGAGTCGCCAGTTGGTTTTTTAAATGGTTGTACCAACACAACTGAGAAAAGGTTTGCACATTGACCCAATGATGTGACACTGCTATACGGGTCGGTGAAACCGAGATTCATTAGGATCCGGGGGAAAGGTGTTAGGCACCCCCCGACATCCGTGTTACCACGGTGACCCCATCTTTTCAAGAAACTATTATCTGAATGTTCGTGTGTGTGGGTCAATGTGCTATTATTTGGAAGTAGTCCGAGGCCTCGTTCGAACCTATATACACAGGGTTTGAATTTATATAAAAATTCAGTTTTTAGAAAGATATAGCAATGATGTTTTATAAAAAAGGTTTTTTCAAACCCTGATGCTCAATAGTAATTGAGACCTTTTACACTCCCATATTATTAAGTGTTCGGCTTGATTGATTTTATTTAACAGATGCGAGGCATCCGTACGAAAATAATGTACAAAATAATGTCGACTTCCTCGTGGGTATGGAAACCATCTGAGGAGATTCAGACAACACAGAATAATTTACAAGCTGATTACAGCTGAAAATGTCCATCACGGGAACCGAATCTAGATCCAATGGGATGAATCTGTGATCACAAGATTCCTAGGCGCACAAGATATTGCAATTTATATGAAAGCAGTAAGCAGGTATATATATAAAAGTTATAAATATATATATACAGACATGATCACCAACCACAAAGCACCTCCATGGGGGATCAGAAATGTAAATAAAGCTGTTAAAAGCTATCAACCTCCACGGAGGAAACTCCAGGCGGGACGAAATGTAAATAAAGTTGTTGAAGCGATCAACTGCCATGAAGTAAACTCCAGGCAGGACGAAACGTAAATAAAGCTGTAAAAGCGATCAACCACCACGAAAGTAAACTCCGTGTGGGATGAAATATATATATATATATATATAGCGATAAACACAATTTGGATGTAAAATCTGTGCTCATCGAATGAGTTCGACAACGATTCATATATATAAATATATATGTATATAAAAGCAAAGTAAACGCTCCATATGTAAAATCTGGGCTCATCGAATGTAGTCCGACCACGCTTCATATATATATATATATATATATATATATATATAAAAAGCGAGTAAATGCTCCGCATCAAGTCTAGGCTCATCGAACAAAGTTCTCGACTCGAGTTAATATATATAAATATATATATATATATATATATATTAAAAAGTAATAAACGCCTCGAGCATCAAGTCAGGCTCATCGAACAAAGTTCGACACACGCTAATATATATAAATATATATATATATATATATCAAAGCAAGAAAACGCCTCGCATCAAGTCTAGGCTCATCGAACAAAGTTTGACACACAGTTCATATATATATATATATATATATATTATATATATATATATAAAAGCGAATAAACGCACTGCATCAAGTTCAGGCTCAATCGAGGCATAACTCGATAATGTTAGTCAATATATATAAATATAATATATATATATACAAGCTGAAACAAAACTACGGACCAAAGTCTGGCCAAATGCGCGCAACACAACTCTCAACGTGAAGAAGGGTGTGTGCAGAGATGAAGAGAAAGACTCTAAAGTGTGTGAGAAGGCTTACAGTTGACTGCCAAAGAAAACTCCAATATCTTTAGAGTGGGTAAACACTAAATTTGGTAGGTATAAAAGGGCTATATATGAGCTCACAGGTGTTTAAAATGAGAAAGTACACTGCATGGGGTGAGTGCAGAGAAAATTGGGCAGGGCTTCCTCACCGTTTTCTCTTGCAAAATGGGGACCCCAAGCCCTCTATTTATAGAGGGGGGAGCCATAGGTCTACCTGTGGCACCTAGTATCAGGTGTACCTGCGGCTACCTGGGGTGCCCCGGGCAGTGTGGGTCCCGCCGTGTCAAAGTACGTACACTCGGATAACGCGTTGTTCACTCGGTCGCTCATAACTTTTAATCCGGGAGTCCGATGGAAGTGTGCCATACCATTCCGGAAAGCTCTTTCCAAGAGCTACACAATGACATATGATTTAAACTTTTTTGATTCTAGGAAGATGGGTCCATGACCATAATGGCATTCTCGGGTTTCTGTCAGGCAATCCGGTGAGTTGTTTTGTGTAGTTTGCACTCCGGAGTTAAGATATCGCTCTTGTGGGACTTCCTTTGAAGTATTTGGAGTTAAAATGAGTGTATTTGATGTGAAGTGAAGTTGATTTGGCAAAATGACCATTTTGCCCATCCCAAGGTTATCTCCGATTTTTGCGCAGTTGTAGCAATCGTTTCTCAGGGTTATCTCTGAGGTTGACTTGATGTTGACTTTGACTACCCTCAGGGTTATCTCTGAGGTTGGCTTGACCTCCTGGGGCTATCTCCAGGCTTTGATCTTGATCCTCTGGGGTTATCTTCGAGGTTGAAACTGACTTTCCCGGGATTATCTGCGGGGTTGGAACCTGATTTCCCAGGGCTATCCCCAGGGTTGGAAACTGGATCTCCAAAGGTTATCTCCGGGGTTTAAAGTTGATGTCGTAGTCATCCAGGGTTATCTTTGGAGTGTGAAAAAGATGATTTTGCCCTCCTACAAGGTTAGTCTACAGATGCCCCTCTTTATAATGTTTATGCAATGCAATGGAATGGACATGATAAAGATTAATAGACACTTGAAACATGACAAGGTATTTTCAATGATGAAAATCGCAATGTAGTGAATGTTTATGATGAATATGACAATGTTTTCGCAAATCGTAGTTCATAAATCGCACATCGCATTTCGCACTTCACTTTTCGCTTTTAGCCAAATTGTCAATCGCAATTTACACATCGCATATCGCAAATCGCCTATCGCATATCGTAAATCACAAATCACATATCGTATATCGCATATCGCAAATCGCATATTGCAAAATCGTAAATCGCAATGTTATGATGAATGTTAAAATGTTTTTGCAAATCGCTTTACCTTTACCGATCATTGCTGATGCCTATGCTGGTGTTGACTCCAATGGTTTGGCATTTAATCACTGACTTATTTGATGAAGATAAGTTGGGATGTTTTCCACATCTCTGATGGGGATGACGTTCTGAAATCACCAGACCCTCCCGATGTATTCGCTGGTAGTTGCAATGGTGACTATCCAGCTGATCGCCAAACTTTTCTGATTCCTACTCGAACGGTGGTATACGAAGCTTTCATCGCTGCACTATGTTGATGGCGCGCTGTATTGATGGCAATGGTTTAGAATACCAGATCTTTCGATACCTTTGCTGAAGTAATATTCCATGGATTACTTCACTAGACTTTGCCTGATGTTACGTTAGATTGATGACAACCACCAGATGTCTCATCCTTTTTGAGGTGATTTGGAATTTCCTTTCGCTTCTGGGTGCTTGTGCCCCATTTCCTTGAGCGCTTGATTTTCCATCCGGGTGAACTGATGACTTGAATTCCGCTGACATCCCTGGGGGTTACAACTCGTTCTTTCGCTTCTCAGATTGGAACTTCGGTGTAGAGGCCTCAACTCGTGAGGACTTAAAGCATGTTGATGGTGTAGATTTCATTCGCTAGACCTTTCATCATTGGCCTTCTTTCTTAAGAATTTTCCCCTTCTTTTGATGAGAGGCTTTATTTTGCCTTAAACTTCTTCCCTTTCCGGGAGTTGGAGAATGCCCCAGTCATTCCGCAAGTTGTTGCCGGGGATTCATATTAGGAACTCTGTTTGTTGATTAAATCGCGAGTGAATAATATCTGAATCGCCTTTGAGATGATGATAGACCATGCTGATGGCACTGACTGGTGCATTTTCCACTTTAGGATGGTTGATAAATGCCCTAGTGTTGAGTTGTCGTTGCTTCTGAGATTGCCCCAATCTTGTTGTAAGGGACCCACTATCCAGTTGTCGCCAATTTTGAAATTTCCCCAGCCTTGCTTGTTGTCTGGGATAGTTGCTTTGACAGATGAGCTGATAAGACACTGAGATCGCAAGAGGCTTTTACTTATGTTCCATCTGGTGAATAGGTAGTGGATGTGGGCTTTGATGTTGATAGCTCTTTCTGGTAGGGATGTTACTTTGTTAGAGAGATGATGCTCTAACTCATAGGGATATCGTTTTTGCTGAGCGGGATGAAGCTATATCTACCCGAGATATCACATGTAGTTAGCGGTGGATCTGTTGGCTCGTGTAGAAACCATTGGGCATGAGATCACAGTGTTACTTCCTTCTTCTGAGAGGAATCCATGATGGACTTGATAGCCCACATATACACTGATTTGTAGATGGGCTTGTATTTTCCTGCATATACTAGCTTAGCCATTTTGCCATGTACAGTATACATTGTATATATCAAACAGCATTATATATGGCAGAGAAATATATGTTGATTCACTTCCCTTTTAGTTGTGCCTTGTTACTTTCTTGATATTTGCTTGTTTCTCCAGGACTTTGTGATCTGGATGTATTCTGAACCCCTCCTTGATGGATGGACAATGAGATGTTTCAGGATTTTTCAGAATGGATCGTCGATCTGTGTGTATTCCCTACCATCTTTGGTGTCTTGGGACTTGTTTCTGTATGTGGTTATGGATAGGAGTATGTTTGTTTTTATTTTTCTTTGGTGAGACCGGACCATATAACATGGCTACCTACGTACTCCCGTGTATTGGGGAGATCAGGTCGACGTAGTTCGCCCTGCAAGGTGAGTTGAAAAACGTGATCCCATAAACAGGTCAGACTGGAGGTGTGAAAAGTTTGATCCCATGTATGGGTAGCCAAACTGCAAACGTAAGAGGTGTTAACGTAAGTGGTATGATCGTAGTGAAGCCAAGCTGCTGGCTTGAAAGGATGTTTCCCTGAGGGGAAAAGCGTGTAAAGGAGTTGTATGTGGTAATGGGTTAAAGAACCGAAATAACTGGTGATCTGATTATCCAAAACCAGGATGTTCGCTTGATGGTAACCTTAGACATAGTACCATTTCACGGTGTCCGACATGATAAGCTGTGGAAATTCATCACCGTCCATTTCCTGTAATCTGAAAGTGCCTCCTGTCAATACCTCCTTGCCAATAAACGGGCCTTCCCAGTTCGGGGAGAATTTTCCTTTAGACTGAGCTTGGTTGTCAATGATCTTTTTCAAAATCAAGTCGTGTTGTTTGAACTGTCGTAGTCGGACTTTTCTGTTGTAAGATCTTCTTTACAAGTATAAGGCCGCTCATTTGTGGGCCACATACTTTCCCATGGATTTCATCCATAGCCTTTGAGCTTGGTCCTTGTCCAAACATCTGAGGAGACATCGTTCTTCATCTCTTTTATAGAGTGCATCTCCGCTCAGGTAGAATTTCATAGATAGTCGATGGATCCGCCTTTTCCTAGTCGAGCTTGCCTCAGCGGGTGTAGATTTATCTTGTAAGTGCTCATTAATATGTTGATATCAAGGATGCTGGATGGGAGGTAGCTCATCCAATACTTCTCCAATATAATTCCCATAGGCTGAAGCCTTTTGTTGTGCAAATGTGAGGGTTGGCATGTCTTCCTTGTCATATATGTTGATCAAGGAGGCCAAAGTTGCTAGCACATCTGAAAAATCATTCCTATTCTGAGGAATGTGGAGGAAGGATTTTTCTTCAAACTCCGGGCCATCTCAGAGAACTCCGCCATGGTAAGGCAAAGAATCGTAGAACCTTTTGAAGAGATTTTTTCTTTTTCTTTTTTCTCTTTTTTTTTATCTATTAGATCGTGGAAAAGAGCCATATGGCTCACTGATAGGAAGCTCTGGCATTGATGAGGCCGAATGACAATCGTCTGTAGCAAAGGGATCCCCAAGGCGTGATGAATGAAGTTTTCTCATGATCACCTTCAGCAACCATGATTTGATGGTACCCATGAGCAATCAAAGAAAGGAGTACATGTCGATCGAAATCATTTGTATTATCAATGAGTATGTGGATGAACAACACGTGAAAGCTATCTTTGAGGCAAGCTTTATTCAAATCTCTGTAATACACATAAACTCGCAC